>CM040240.1:28027710-28117973 GCA_022545495.1 Chrysanthemum lavandulifolium
TCATAATCACATATAGGCGTATAATTCAAGGTTTTAGAGAGAGAAGAGTTAGAGGTTTGGGAACTTTGTGAGAGAAAATAAAAGTATTATTATGAGCTCCAACTCTCTACCTTGGGAGGTAGAGAGTATTTATAGTCTTACACAAATCGCCACCTACGGGCTGTGGATCAGGCATACAGTGGGTAAAGACCCGTCCGTCCTCCACGGTGTTACTTAACTAAATACTACTAAACATTAAATAACATACGACTACGAGCTTTCTAACGATTACATATACTTGAGGTGACCGACACTTTAATAACTGGATTTACTAAATCCTAACAATCTCCCCCTAAGGGAGGTCACCTCAAAATACATTGAATACAAACAAATATTTCATTAAAATTGTTCTTGTATTCTTTTTAAAGTTCTTTGCTATGTAGCCCGTAGTCATTGATTCATCATTGTTGCATGTTTGGTTAATCCAAGTGGAGGTCTTTATGTTGGAATCACTCCTAAACCTTAATCAAGTGTTAGTGATTCATATGTAATAGTTAGCTTAATTATGGCCTTTATGTTTGTTATTAGCTTAAGCTTATGTAGAAGGCCCATAAGCTTAGGCCCATGTCCATTAAGGAAAGGAAGGGAGTAGGAGTGTTGCCCTAGCTCCCCTTCCTATAAATACCTTGTAATCACCTCACTTGAGGGTTGGTTGTTCAATTCATTTCTCTTTCACTATAGCTACGCATAACCGTCCTTAGTATTCATACGCATAGTGTTTGGTTTGTGTCTTGTTCATCCGATCTTTCTCTCTATCTCTTTCTATTGTGCTTGTGTTGTAAACTTAGTGACCTAACAGTGGTATCAATCGCCAAATAGTTGGGTGAATCGTTATTGTTTTTGAAGTGGGTTTTGGTCCTACGCGTAAAAAAACGGTTCGAACTTTGGCTCGCTTAAAACTAATTTTTACACTTTTAATCCAAGATTCTTGTACTTTCAACGTTTTAAGGTGTTAAAATAACTATTTTTGGCAAAAAGTTTAAAACTTTACGCGTGGATCATCTTTTTTAAGCTAGTTTTTGTACGAGGTTTTCGTTCTACGCGTAACCGTTTTAGACGCTTTGGTTCATCAAGTTTCACACTTTTGTGTTATTTTGGTGATATTGAAGCTCTTTCATCACAAAAATCTGGTTTAGAAACATCTTTGGGCAAAAGTCATTTTTACGAGTAAGTCTACGCGTATCAAAACCCTAAACTTACGCGTAACTTATTCCTTAGTTTGATCTTCAGTTTCGTGATTTACTCCGTGTTTTCTTGCTTGGATAAGCCTGAAAATACGTCGACTTGGGATATCTTTTGCACCGTGATAGTGTAAAGATCACTTAGCAAAAACTCTAAAATTATGCATAAGCATAAGCTTCGCCGTAGAAACTTCTACGCATAAGATTTATCTTATGCCTAAGTTTTGTCTTACGCATAAGGTCATCCTACGCCTAAGTTTTCTCGCCTAACTTCTTGTTTTACGATAACTTTAGTGTTTTCACCTTACTTACGCGTAAGCTAAATCTACACCTAACTCTTGCTGTTACGCGTAACTTTGGTATTTTTACGCATAAGTGCTACTTGGTTTATTGTAATTTCTACGACTAAGGATACTTCATCAACAAAGGTTCATTCGACTACAAAGATCCATTTTATAACACAAGTTTTTCAACATGTCACAACCACCATACTCTAACTATTTCCCTTACACTTATACTCAATGTCAACAACAATTAAGTCCACAACATCAACAATGGAATCAACAACAAGCAATTTATCAACAACAATTTAATCAACAACATACTCCACAACTTGCAGCAATTCCACAACCTCAAATGGTTCAACCACCACCAAGTCTTCAAGTTCAACCCTACACAAATGATTTCAATCAACATCCATCAAGGAACACTATGAAGGAACCCACTTGGTTTGCAAAATGTGTGAAGCTTTAAGCGACCAACAATCAATTCATGAGGTGGATCACTTGATAGACCTCCAATGCTCACTCCAGAAACTACGATCAATGGATGATTAGGTTCTTTAGGTTTTGTGATCCAAGAAGCCACATGGAAAGTTCTTAAAGAAGGTTATCTTGAAGTCCATTTCGGATGCCTCTTGTCATTGTACCCGGAGATCCAAATGCTAATCCACCAAGAGATGAACAATCAAACATTGCTATCAGCAGACACTGAATGCGTAAGAACGTCTACACTATGAAGTCGATGAGCTTGCAATGCAATATATCCTTTTAGGATTACCAAACCCAATTCTTCAAGTGTTGATGCTCAAAAGACCGCAAAGGCGATGTGGGAACATATTCATCTTCTTATGGAAGGATGTGCACTCAATCAAGAGGATATGGAATCCAAAATTTACTTGGCTTATGAACACTTCATGATTGAACACGGAGAGACACTAGAGTCTTATCATCATCGATTCTCAGACATCATAAATGATTTGGATAAACACAACATCATCATGCCAAGGATTGTAGTTAATACTAAGTTCCTGAGTAGTCTTGGTCCTGAATGGGAGAAGTATGTCATTTTTCTCCTTCAAGCGAAGAACATGCATCATTCTACATACGAATTGTTGTACGATTACTTGAAGCCTCATCAAAAGGCAGTTGATAAGGAAAGGATTCTCCATGCTCAAATTGCTTCACCTTCACATCCGGAAAATCAACAACTTGCCTTGTATGCTCAAAACAGTTATCCTCCTCAACCAGCAACTCAACCAACTGCCACCATCACAATACATGATCAATCACAACAATCTCAACAAACTCAATTGGTTCCTTACTACAACAACAATGATCAGGCACTTTATAGTCAAGCTAATGAGGAATCCGATCCGTTCGAAGCATTACAACAAGGATTTGTTATGATTGCTAATGCTTTTGGTTGTTATACCAACAAATCCAACAATCGTATTTGTTCCTCATCTAACACAAGGAATCAGGCTGTTGTGAACAAAGGATGAGTTGAAGTTCAGAATCGTGGTTATGGTGGTCAGATGGGTGGTGGTCAAGGGTTTCATGCTATGGGTAGGAATAACAACAGAGCTCAAGTGGTTGAAAAGGGAAATGCTCAGAATGGGTTGAATGGTCTTGATGCTACAACCGCAATGAGAAGGACACTGGCTAATGCATGCCCAAAGCCGAGGACTAGGGCGGTGCTTATCACAAAGAGGCTATTCTTTTGGCTCTTAAGGATGAAGTCGGTGGAACTCTCATAGACAAAGAACGAGTTTTATGGCGTATGTAGACTCGTATGATGATATGGAGGACTTGCGTGCCAATGCAATTATTATGTTGATGGCTAATATGCATGAGTTACACATGAGTGACACAGCCCGAGTATGACACCGATGGCTTGTCTCGGTACCGAACAACCATATTTATCTACGATCTAATATCTCCGCCAACATCCGAATCCGACAGGCTCGGAATGTTCAAAATGAGTCATCCACATCTCATTCGACGATTTTCAATTAGACCCGTAGTTATATTTGACGATCACGATGACCTTATGGTTTCCATTGATAATCAAATTGACTTCGTGGTTATACTTGAGGATCTAAATAATGATCATGTTGTGACTCACGTTGAACACGCCGAACTTGTGCCTCGTCCAGATGTTGATATGTGGCTTAAAAACCAACAATCCATAGTGGAAGAATAGTGTAGTAAGTCACGACTTGAAAAGTAAAAGTGCACTGTTAACCAAGTATTTTGAATGTTTACAAAAGCAACTCAACTTTTTCAAAACTCAAGAAAAACGTGAAAAAGGTTTTGAAGCCGCCTTTGCTAAATCTCATCAAAGCGAAAAATATTTAGAGAGACAAATGCATGATCTAGCCGATTCAAGAATGCTTTGTTGTCCGAAATAGAACAATCAAACATGAACATAAAAAGCAAATTAACGCCTCACCTTGAAAAATCAAAAAGCTAAGGTGAGTTATTAACTTGTCAAAAGCAGTTCTCTGCATACAAAAAGCATTCAACGAAACGAATAGATGATCATCTTGAAGAAATTATCGACTTGCAAAAAAAACTTAAAGAGTTTAAAGCTGTTGTTTACAAACATGGTGAGTCGGTCACGACTATTGAAAAGTTTACTTTAAAACCCAATCCAACGGATATGGACCGAATCTTGCGATTACAAACCTAAGCTTTCAATCAAAGCATTCAAACCAAATCTCAAGTTTCCAAAGGCACAATATAAAATTGATAATTACATTATGAGTGTTGTTGAATATCATCGTCAAGAGGAATTAGATGCGTAAGACGAGAGTCGATCCAAATTAGAAACCGTTGTTTATAACAAACCTCATAACTATTCAAAAGCGGTCACTTTCGTCACACCAACGGATTCTTCTAACACACCAAGGATTATCATAAAACGTCTCGAGTCTTCTAATGTTAATCCCAAACCAGATTATGCACAAACTTATGGTCCTTTACCTTCCATCGCTGAAGTAACTCAAAACATGAAAATCGCAAAATTATTAGATATTTTGACCTTTTCATGGTCGACCTCAAAACTTTACAACATGAGATAGAATATCATTCGAAATCAAAGTTCAACATTTTCAATCGCCTCGCGCGAGAACAAAGAGACATTTTTCGGAAAAATCTTTTACCAAATGTTAAAATTTGAAAAATTGTGCATTGTCTTGGGAACGGGACTTTCATAAGGAACTTGGATTGATGAAGGTCGTTTTGAGAAAATGTAAACATCTATTTCTAATACTAAACGTAAAAAGAAAATGTTGGAAAAAGATGTTGATCGACTCTTGGAAGATGTTATCTGTCTTGATATCCATAATGTTGTGTTATTCAATTCTTTGCCACATGCATCCGATTATATCTCTACGACATCGTTGATAATGTTGTAATGTTGAGAATACCGATAATGTGCTTCAAATCGAATCTTTAAAAGCGAAAATGAACGATTGATTAACGAGCTTTCAAATGAAAAACGTCGTCTTCAATGGTGTCAAAAGATTGTCAAAATCGTGAACTTGCTTTGCAAAACAAAATCAACCGGTTGCAATCCAAAACGCTTAATCTAAAATTTGAGCAACTGGATGATCAAAACGTGTCTTTGAAATGTCAAATCTCAAAATATGAACAAGAACTTGTAAAAGTTAAACAGAATATGGTGTCATATTTGATTTACTTAAAAAGACTCGTGATGAAGCATCAAACGAGCTTGATCATTTTCTTGAACACACTAAGGAAGTCATGAATTTTTCAGAAATCTTCGTTATGAAAATCAAGAATTGGTGCACACTATCTTTAAGTTAAGAGAAATGTTAGGAAAGTATGAACAACTTCCGCCACCGTGATTAAGAGAATAGCACCAAGAACACTTAGTAATAGTGAACCTAGAATCCCTACTGCCAAATCACAAGTTGCTAACGTGCTTCCTTCTACTGAAACAGGAATAGTTGCCTCTTTTCCAGAAGTCCGCACTTCACAGCCTAGGATCAATACAAGGAAGAATAGGAAGTTTCGACCTAAGAAAAGAACAATAATGAATGCTGAAGTAGAAGAACACCCTAGGACTATGAATAAGACTCACGTTGCTTCCACTATAAATATTGCGTATGGCAAATGTAATCGAAATAGTGATGTAACGAATGCTAAACCTTTAAGTACTTTCGATATTTAGTCTGATGCACCTTGTGTTATTTGTCGTAAAAGTATGAATTCGATTGTCATGACAAATGTGTTGCTAAAGCTATCATCTCGTTTAAGGAATCCTAAGAATCGAATACCTCTAAGCCCACTAATCATTCTAAGTCCGTGCTCGGTAGACCGCCTCTTTAGATTCTAAGAACCGCATTGATGTCCTTGTAGCTCGGTTTCACCTCTTAGGAATGTCGTACCACCTAGTGCATTCACTAAGACTAAAGCAAATACTAGTTGGAGATGGCGAAATGGATATATAACACACTAGGATTTAAATGGATGCCTAAAGTTATTGATGTGTGTATGTCTACTATAATGCTCCGGAACCTCTAACATTTCGGGTTCCACATCTACTTCTATTCCATCCGTGTCGTCGTGTGTAATGCGTGATACAAATCATTCTCTGGATTTTTGATAGCGGATGTTCCCGACACATGACAGCAACCTTAAACTGTTATCAAACTTTATTGCAAAGTTCATTGGCAATCGTCGATTCGGAATGATCACTGCAGACTATCATGGGCTACGGAGACTATATCAATGGCAACATCGAAATTAGCGGGGTTTATTATGTGGAAGGCCTCGGTCACAATCTGCTTTCGAGGGTCGGATTACGTGATGGAGATTTGGAGGTTGCTTTTGGGAGAAATCTTGTTTCATTCGTGATCTACAAGGAAATGACCTTATGTCCGCTCGCGTAATTCAAGTCTTTACACTATCTCTATGCAAGACATGGTTGCTTCATCTCCCATCTACTTACTTTCAAAGGCAACATCAACAAAATCCGGCTATGGCACGTCGTCTCTCACATTTAAACTTTCAAACTATAACCAATCTTGCTCGACACAAACTAGTTAAAGGTCTCCCACGATTCCGGTATTCAAAAGATCACCTTTGCTCGACTTGTGAACAAGGGAAAAGCACTCGTGCTCATTTTCCTTCAAAGGTGGAACACAACTCTCGAGATGTGCTTCATCTTCTTCACATGGATTTGTGTGGCCCGATGCGTGCAAACGATTAATGGCAAACGCTACATCTTAGTAATTGTTGATGACTATTCACGCTAGACTTGGGTCTACTTTCTTGAAGCAAAGACCAAGATCCACAGATGATCATCACCTTTCTCACGAAAAATACAGTTCAGCTCAAAACACCGTCGACAAATAAGAACAAACAAAGGAACCGAATTTGTTAATAAAACTCTTCGTGAATTTTATGAGAAAGTGGGAATTCACATCGACATCTATTGCACGTACACCGAACAAAACGAGTTGTTGAAAGATGAAACCGAACGTTAGTGGGCGCAAGAACAATGTTAATCAATGCTAAACTCCCAGTTACTTGTGGGTAGAAGTCGATATCTCTGCATGCTATACTCAAAACCGTTCTATGATTCCAAAGCCACAACAAAACGCCTTCGAGCTTGTCCATAACGAAAACCGAATCTCAAACACTTTCATGTATTTGGATCTCTTTGCTATCCGAATAATGATCGTGATGACTTTGGAAAGCTCAAAGCCAAAGCTAACATTGGAGTCTTTATTGGATATTGTGATAATTCTAAAGGTTTTGAACTGAATCGTCGAACAAAGGAGGTTATGGAAATGATTCATGCTCATTTTGATGAACTTACGGAAATGGCTTCGAGTATAACACTTGGAACCCGGTCACAACCGCTAACCTTCCTCAAACCCCATCATCTCACGAACAAAGCCCTCGCCTTTCTCGTCAACAAATGGAAAGACTATTTGCTCCTCCTGCTCGGCGACGATATTGATGAACGTGCTCGGTGTATCCGATGTTTCACCGCTCAACCCGATACTACTCCTATACCGATACATATGCTACAACAACTACGGTTGAAGAAGCACCACTAGTTGACTCTACCACAACAATTGAACAAACCGCTTCAACAATGATGAATCGGTGATGATGTTCTTAATGAAGTACCCCACCGCAGATTTTGATCCAAATGCGTTCTTTAACCCGTTTGCTAATGAGATCGCCGCACCGGATGTCGCGGAATCTTCAACAAGCCATTTGAATCCTCAAAATCGCACAATGTTTACCAACATCAACCTCTACACATCGATGGACAAAAGACCATCCTCTGGAAAATATTATTGGCAACCCGAATCAACCAACAAGTTACGAGACAACGTCTTCACACGGATGGTGAACATTGCATTTATGCACTCACCGTCTCGCTAACTGAGCCTAAAACATTAAAGACGCAATGACAAAAGACAACTTGATTGAATCCATGCAAGAAGAACTCAACCAATTCAAACGTCTTGAAGTATGGGAATCGGTTGAAAGACCAACAAGGGTCTACGTCATTGGTCTCAAATGGATTTGGAAGAACAAATTGATGTCAAGGGCGTAATCAAAACAAGTCACGTCCGGTGGCTAAGGGTTATCGACGGAGGAGGTATTGAATTTGAAGAATCATTTGCTCCGGTTGCTCGTCTTGAGGTCGCTCGGATATTTCTTGCGTTCATGGATCATATGAATATGACGGTCTTTCGATGGATGTCAAACTGCGTTTCTCAATGGACAACTTAAAGAAACGGTTTATGTCAGCCAACCAGAAGGATTCGTTGATCCCGAGTACCCGAACCATGTCTACAAACTGAACAAAGCTCTGTATGGTCTCAAACAAGCTCCTCGGGCATGATGCTGATCACGCAGGATGTTTAGATTCACGGAAAAGTACTTCAGGAGCACTACAATTTCTTGGTGATAAACTGGTGTCCTGGCAATCGAAGAAGCGGGATTGTACATCGTTGTCATCAACCGAAGAAGAATATGTAGCCATGTCGGCGTGTTGTGCTCAAGTCATCTCGATGAGAACACAACTCAAAGACTATGGTTACGTATAACAACTCGTAAATTTCCGTATCGATTTTTCGCGACTATATTTTTTTTTCCTTTCGTTTCGAACTATAATCACATCAAGTTACGAGTTATATTTTTCTTTTGAAACTTACCGCGACCTCGATAATATTTTCCTCTATAAATTATATATAATAAACTTTTAATAATTTATTTTATTTTCTACCGGGCCTTAAGCCCAACCCGATCCATCTTTATGTCATGCCTCTTGGGCACGCGTGTTCTACCCGATCCAACTCTTTTCTTGAGCTCGTTTACAAGTAAAACCCACCCAACCCAACTCCTTTGTTTTTTTTTGTTGAGCCTAGCCCTTTTATTTTTCAAAGCCCAACACACCCTCATTTCTACTAATTGGCAATAATTCAAATGTATTTTGATATATGTTATTCCCTCATTCTTGTGACAATGCACGAGCCAACAAAAATCTTCACATGGGCCTAATTTTTTTTATGTTGCGTGTATACAAAGGAGATAAGACAAATCAATGGTTTTCTTTTTCCTTTCTTTCCTGTGACCCAACGAGAACCAAGCACACCCATTTGTATATTTTTCTTATTTAGCTAGCCAACCTAGGGATTTTTATATTACAAAGACCTTACTTAACTTTCTAATAATAGAAGGACAAGTCTTACTTTTCTATTTTACTTGTTGCAGTCAACAAACATAAAGCAAAGCAAAATCAATTCACTTAAACATGTGTTGCGTGTGTATGTGAAATAAAGGAGACAAGGAACCTTATTAGCCACCCTAGGCTTATTTTAATAATCTCATAATCTTTCCCTTTTGACTAACTATGACCCTTTTGTCCAAAAGACCATATGTTCCCCCATGTCCATTCTGACGTGACGAGACCTCAAACATGCCCAAACTTCCGCTGACATGCGAGCATGCTCAAAGAACAATCACTCAATCTACTCATTTTCTTGGAACCATGCAAGATAATGTAAAGACATGTCTATCATCTCCTATATAAGGAGATATCTAAACTCTTGAAAAATACACAATAACTCACTTGAAATACTCCACACCTTCTGCTTAACTCGTCCACTGTTGGAACAAGGGGGAAGAGAAAACGCAAGGCTTGGTCATAAGGGTCGAGGGAGTTGTTTGAGCACATTCACTTCTTTCGAATCTCGTCACCACCCTTTGGGTGCCGTAAGTTCCTTGTTACTCACTTTTGATTCACTTCCTCGTTTTAACTTTTATATCTCACATACACATAAAGATACTTCCATGTTTACAAGTTGGTTTTTGTTGTTTGAAATCTTGTGTGACACATTTAAAACTCGCGTAATACTCTTGTATTCTCTTGGTTCCTACTTCGACCCACATTCACATACATGATTCTTTTGAGCCTTGTGTCGAAACCAAACCAACACCGAACACTATCGAGCCCAAAAGCTTAGTCGAGCTTATTAGTAATAAGCTGAAGCTCGTTAGGTTCCTTTCTCATAAACACAAGCTTATTAATAATCTTAAATATGGCAAAAATGAAAGGCTTGAGTTGGCTGCAAAACTATTTTGAAAAACATCAAATACATAGATACATGCATATAGCGAACTCAGTGTTCACTGAGTGAACTTTTACTACAAAGTTGGAACGCAGAATGTAAAGTATAAGGTTAAATAAACTGTATAACTAAACACAAATAAGCCTTGTGGCACAATGGTTGGGACGTTAGGATAGTGAGCAAGAGGTCCCAAGGTCGAGCCACAACAGTGGCAGTTTTTACATTTTATTTTGTTACTTTTGCAACTTTAACATCTTGACAGTTTCAGCCCCTCCAATTGTAACCACTTAACATTTTTCTTAATGATATTTATAAGTTATTCGACTTACATTAATTGTTACACTTTCAACCCTCCAACTTTAACTCACTTAATATTTTTCCTTAAAAACATTTATAAGATTGTAACTTGTATAGTTTTTACAACTTTAACCCTTCAAAGTTGAACACATTGACACTTTTCATCCTAAACCTTTATGAGTTTGAATAACTTATATTATTGTATCACTTTTCGTTAAATAAATATGTTTAACACGTGTTTTATTCGACGACTTCATCCCCGTAAGCTATAAATATTATATTTTTCTAAATAAATTATTTTTCCACAAACTCCGATAAATATATATGGTATATATATTTTCACACCTCGAAACCTAACAAACTTAATAAATACAAGTCGATATTCGAGCCAACTTTTATACGAAAGTTTCGTATACATTTTTCCACATCTATTCCAAGAGCTAATACTTACAAAACATTTTGAAACGATTTTAACGTAAACTCTGTCACACAAGCGACATTAAACACAACCACTTGTAAACACTTAAATTTATTCACACACTTCGAGTCATGAGTACACAAAACGGCAAACTGAGTCTTGCCATCTCATTCTTAGGTTCCGGTAGAGCCATCGCTATATCACACTCGATCTCTTTGTGCTTTATTCATCGAATCGCTAAGGTAAGTTTATAGCCCCACTTTTACTCTTATTACTTGTTTTATAAAACTTTGGGGTGAGAAACATGCAAACTCTTTTCGGACTGGCGAAAACACTATTACTTGAAACAACCTTGAATCCCAACTATGCTACCGTTAGTTCCCTTCGGGAGGCGCGATTGTTATGAATAGATCTATTGGGATGACACCCCATTCGAGTTTGACCGGATAGGCAAGCGTCAGCGATATCATATCGTATTGATTGAGTGTCTTGGAAATACACTTGTTGGGCTTTTATTTATCATGCTTCTAGATGCATGCACACCGTCGTAGTTTCGGTCGCATGAACTTGGTACTAGCGTAATAGCCTTTTTGCATATGGTGTCATTCACGGAGATGCTATATGTGCAACTGTGGTCCAACTTGAAAACTTGATTACTTAAACCTATGAACTCACCAACCTTTGTGTTGACATTTTAGCATGTTTTTCTCAGGTTTATTTATTGGCGTGGGCAATGGCAAAGGCATTTGTTGAAGACTGGCATCCGAAGTGTTTCTAATCATATTTAATACAACTTTTAATGGGACAACATATATTTTTATGGGCTTTACTTCCGCACTTTGAAACAATGATGTAAAACTATTTCTTAAATAAATCTATATTTTGAAAATGGAATACAATTTCCATTCTTTATTACCTTGTGTTGTGTATATTGATTTAGTAGCACCCCATGACCCGAACGCTTCCGCTGTGAAATTTTGGGGGTGTTACATTACGTATTTGACAGAATCCCGATTACTATAACCTTCTTCTAGATAGTCCACAACGTTCTAAGGAGGAAACCTCTGAGCCTCCTAAGGACCCCGAGTCTCCTCACGTCTCATCATCATCAGATTCCTCTTCTCATTCTTCACCACCACCATCAAAAAGATCAACCAAAACCACATCCAGATCAGTGAAGAAGCAAACTGCCTCTTGGATCTCTCAAGCTAAGACTCGAATCGTTAAAGCTGTCAAACAGGTCAGAAAGAAAGACGTGCTTTACAAGAAGTCAATTTTTCACGATCGGATCTGATATCTACATGACGAGAATGACAAGATGCAAGTTGAAAGGGAATACGTCCAGAAGTTCATGAAACGTGATCTTCAAGGGGAAATGAACGAGATGATCAAAGGTTACACTCATAAGTACCTTCTTGAAATTGTTCTTGGAGTTACTAAGGAGATGTTTACCAAACAACTCTATCCGAATCTCTTACATCTGGCCAAACAGACTATGAAATCAACTCCAATGCATGTGAACATCAATCAAGTTGATCCCATAATCTTCTCAGATGCTGAATTGGTTAACCGGCTGGTAGCTCAAATGTCGAAATGACCTGCAACATTTGCCTCTTACGAAGGTAAATTTTTTGAAGCATTGCTGGAATACCAACTAAAATCAGCATGCAGAGAAGAAGCTGAAAGGCCGAAGCGTCCACGCGATGATGAAGACAAAGATAAGGATAAGAATAATGAGCCTAAACGCTGAAGAAGTCGGTGAACCATCTTCTATGCAACCTCCACCCCAACGGACTCCACCAACAAAGGTCTTCTCCTCGCTCTTCTCTTGATAAACCTCAAGATTCTTCTCGAGTTACCACCCTGCACTCGAAAACCGGTGATCACTTTGAGTATACGGGTGATGACGATGAGGAATTCCATAAGCCCCAACAACAACCCACCTCTCCCGACAAAGTTAAGAAACCAGAATCCTCATCTAGGCCTAAGAAAAAGAAGAAGAAGGCACCTAAGGCTGACGTCGTATCATGGCTAGACGAGGATGACACCAATGAATATGACTGGTTTTCTAGACTTGTTAATTCCACTCCCTACCCACCTGAAGGTCAAGATCTGGAAGACGGTAGTACATTGGAGCATGCAAAAATACTGCAAGAAAAATTCCGTGTAAAGAAGATGACGAAATCAGAGTTGAAACAAATCAAGAATGAAGCTTTTCAACTGCTAAAAGACAGCTCAGAAAGTGCCATCGAGGTTGAGTATCACCTTGAAAACATAGCACGAGCCATGTCTAACAACATTGATTGGCTCAACCACAAGCAAACATCGACTTCACGGAAGAGATAACCCTCCATACTACACCGATTGGTCTAAACCTCTACCAATGATTGTGAACCAGATCGACCTAAGATTCCATTTGCTACTTCTTCAACAACGACTTGGAATTTCTTCTACACGGCGGTGATGATTCAAGGAAATATGCTACATCTCGACACTTCCGTTCCGGCGACCATATACTCTAACGCATAGCCATCGAGGAAAAGGCTACCCACATGTTTTCCAACGGTGTGGAATTGTATGACCGAGATGCAATGTATGGGATTCACCGTTGGCGGGCACGCCGACGAATCTACTACTGTTGCGCGGTTCGTAAATCTCAACATGAAGTATTTAGTACTAAAGGAATCGTTGTTGTTAAGCATGTTGCTCTTTTGTCTAAATGGGACTACACTTTCCTCAAGAAAATTGTGGTCAAAAGACAAGACGAAAGAGACTATGAATTCGTGAAGCGGACTTTCGAACTTGTCTCTCAACGACATTGAAGATCCAGATCTTGCCAAAGTACGAGGGACGCATGAGACAATTCTCGACTGAAGTTCAACGTGAATACATCAAGTCCTTGCTCATATTCATCAAAAGCATAGTCATACAGGAACGTGTAGAAGATCTACAACTAGTTGTTGAGTCGTATCAGACCCGTGTCAACTTCACCAAACCTCAGCTAGAACTTCCCGACATCAACCAGCTTCCACAATACACACTCGTCAGCAAACCATTCGGCGTCGTTTATCGCAGTGAACTTCAACGAAATTGCTTGATGGCGTGTAGAGATCTTCACAAGTTTGGGGATCACACATTGAAGAAGGTTAGGGACGGATTGGCTTATAGGTTAAAGGATATACATGAAGACATTAGGAACAAAAAGCGATGGAACTCTCAGGATCGAAGGGATGTAAGGAGGATCATCACTATGATTGATGAACGGTTGTATCGAAGGGACCAGTTCAGAACATTAGAGAGCTTTGTTGGTGGTTGTCCCAGGATTAATCTCACCGGCTATCAACGCCCGGTTCGTACTCCTGGCAACATCACTGGACTACCTGGTACCCCTTGAACTGCTTCTATTTCATATTCATTTGGATGTGTGATTTATTATGACCATGGCTTGTGCACACATATCAGTGTACAACCCGTTCTTGTAAACCTTGTGGTACGCTTTAGTGCCACAATCCTTACAAAAGGAGCGAAAGCTTCTTACTTTTGAGTAAAACCTATCAAACCTTTCATTTTTCAAGGTTTTGCTCAAAAGAAAAAGTACTTCCCCTTATGATTTTCAAAACCTCAACCGTTTATATCACTTGTTGAGGGGGATTATTTGACTTAAAACTTTGTTCACAAAATGTTCTTTGTGCAATCTTCCCACAAAACTCAAAATGGTCATATTTATTCTCAACATTTCTTCAAAAACAACATTTATATGCCATTTTTGAGGGGGAGAAAATATGTGATAAGAAATATGTTGTGTTTTGCTAGTTGAATCCTCGTGTGAAAAGACTTCAACCCATGAATTGACGGGATCTAAACAGTCATACATTGAAAGGATTTGTCATCCAAGACTTATCCAAGTAAATTGTACCCATTCGAGAAGCTCTTGATAGACATGAACTTTGACGGGTTTGACAACCTTTCGGGGTTGTCCACATCTTCAAGGTAGTTATTAGAGCTAGTTGTCACCTAAAAGCGACAATGTATCTCTTTAACTATGCAATGTAATCGTGTCTCGCAAGGAATTGTCTATCTTGAGTCGATCAATTCAAAAGTGCGAACTCTTTCCTCACCGTGCATTTCCGTAAAAACTCTTAAGCACATGTGGAGGGGGAGTATTTCTAAAAATCTAAAACTCTTGAAGTGTTCAAACATGTTTTTCATTCACAAACACTTTGAGATATTTTCATGAAAATGGTTTTATGGCAATGGAGTTATAAGGTGATTAAGGTTAGGAATAACCGTCCAATGATCCGCCAGAGCCGGAGGGATCTACCCAAGGACACTACCAATAGTTAGAATTGGAATTCCTTCGGTATGATTATAAAAAGGAGAAAATGAGAATCGGAGAAATAAGGAGTTGAAGAATTAAAAAGAAATGCAAAGAAAAGGGTGAAAAGAAATAGCCCTCCAGTTATTCAACTTAGGGCGGAACAGGGTTCAATTCATATACTCTTGGTTGTCACTTGATGACACCGGTATTGAAGATTAAAAGTCATCATGGACCCAATGGACGCATGCACTAAACCTTCTTAGCCACTCAAGTTTCTCTCAATGAAGCTTGTTTCATTCTCACGGGAACCCTACATAATCTATCGGCTTTCTCTTAGAGATTGCGATATTGAAGAAGGAGACCCTCTCCTAGTCTCCGCTCGGAAAACCAAAACGCACTATTGAGTCTAGAGCCACGAGATTCATCAAAGGATCTCTTAGGTACACTTGACATTTCATCACTTGGTGTTCAACAATAAGAACATCGATGAGTGCGTTATCGAGTCCTTCACGGATCTTAGCAATCATCAAGAACATTTATGAGATGTTGACAACTATGTTCCTCGGTGATTGAATGTAAACTCTGCCGGGTCAACATCAAACACCACGACGGCAGTCGCTTCGGTAACTCCCGTGTATTACGCTTAGTGTGTCTCAAGCGGTCTGATCGTGAGGTGATGCTTGATGTACCTCGGTGACTCATCCGAGCAGAGGTGTGCTTGGTACATCGCGTTATCTCACTTGTGGGACTCCGGTTCGAGAGCGGCCTTTGTGAGAATTAGAGTTGTGTTTTCATACTATCTTGTTAACACTCTCGAAGTTCAAACTTGTAAGTGCGGAATCCGCTTATTACTAACCGTTTTATGTCTTCTTCTTATGGAAGCTCGGGCGGAATGATCATCTTGATTCTTCACATGCTCATGCCAACATCATCACTAATGGAAGTTCTATCTAAAAGTAACACAAAGCGAAATGATTCTTTGTTAAACCAAAGAATCTACAAAGTTAAAGACTTAAAGAACTTCATCGATCTCAAAATCCAACGTCAAAGAGCGTGTGAGCATGTTGAAGAATGACGTGGAACCTTTGGAGCAATGAAGCGCAACTGCGGCAAACTTGATCTTGAGAACAACTACATACTATCACTTTCATCACAAAGAACAAAGAACAAAGATAATGATGATGTCAAAGCAGAACTGTTTAAAGAAAATAATTTCTCTACACTGGGGAGATTGTTCAAATCAAGGCAATTCTTCTCACAAGAAAGAAGAATGTTAGAAGACGTCAAAGCTACTATTACATCAGCACCTTAACCATTCATATTCATTCATCACCAACACTTAGGGGGGGATTGTTGGAATCACTCCTAAACCTTAATCAAGTGTTAGTGATTCATATGTAATAGTTAGCTTAATTATGGCCTTTATGTTTGTTATTAGCTTAAGCTTATGTAGAAGGCCCATAAGCTTAGGCCCATGTCCATTAAGGAAAGGAAGGGAGTAGGAGTGTTGCCCTAGCTCCCATTCCTATAAATACCTTGTAATAACCCTCACTTGAGGGTTGGTTGTTCAATTCATTTCTCTTTCACTATAGCTACGCATAACCGTCCTTAGTATTCATACGCATAGTGTTTGGTTTGTGTCTTGTTCATCCGATCTTTCTCTCTATCTCTTTCTATTGTGCTTGTGTTGTAAACTTAGTGACCTAACACTTTAACTAATCCACGTGATAATGAGTTTTGAGCCAGCATTGAGATCATCAGCTAACATAAATCTCTGACTCTTCCATTGTGGTGTTGGTATTATGTGATGTAGTGACTTTTGGACCGACATGCTCACATTCTGGATCATGATTTCTTCTCATCAGAGTAGCGGAAGCTTTCGTTGATTCATGATATTAGCGGCGTGCGAGCGAAGCATGGAGTGAAAATATCAGTCGTTGATGCACTTATCATGACTTCTTTAGAGATGAATGTGTAGTGTGAGCATGCGGTTATGGATTGACCTCTTCATTACGATCACCGCAAGCGTCGGGCGTACTGCATACAACAATTAGCAATAAAGCGCATGAAAGTGTCTTTGATCACTTCGTTGAATTGAGGTACACGCCCACGGTTCCCCGTTGATCGATACAAATCTTTTGTGATCGGTATAATTCGAAGAATTTCCTTGACGTGGTTTCGCAATGCTCTAGTTGTTCTCAAACCGAACGTCTCAAAGAAGACAACACGGAGTGAGTGAACCAGTGAATTGAGATTCACTGATTGATGAAAAGAGATTTGAAAAACAATCGTGTACCGCTCAATAGAAATTGTTTTTTCAATACAACAAAGGTTTTAATGAAAATAAATTATCAATCATAAGCTCCTTTTATTTTGAAGTATTAGTACACAGTCGATGTGCTAAATGTCACACCCCCAAATTACATGTTTTGTAGCGGAATGGAATTCCTGGGGGTTGACTGTCATAGCATCACAATCACAGTTATATTGAACGACCTAAAGTGTCGTTTGGAAAATACATCGTTTGATTTAATAAAATAATCAGAGTTTACAAAGTATAGGTCCCAAATGAAAATCAACGTGCGAAAATAAGTTTGTTACAATTCAAGCGATGTTTTAAAGTGCATAAATCCCCATGAGAGACGTCGTCACCACGACTCTATGATAAGTCCACATGCATGCCATGAAGTGTATGCCTTAGATACCGAGATAAAACATGCTTAAAACAACAACACAAAGGTTGAGTGAAATTCATAGGTTTAATTAATTCGTTTGAACACAATATTCGTAGTGTGAGTTACGTTGTTTCACACTCATCGTTGAAAACAAAACAACATTTATTTCACTAAGTTCATGACAACCAAAGCGTAAACCTCGTACCAATAGAAATTGGTAAAATCATTTCATCATGACCTAATAGGTAAACTTGCCAATTTACCTCAATGATTCAAATATAGTGCGTTCGATTTCCCTAATCGGGTCAATAAGAGCAGGAGTGTTAATTCAATAGGCCTATTCACAATATTCGCTCACTCAAGTGACTAATGGTGCATGATGTAGGGACTTCAAACATGGCAATAGAATACTTAGTGACAATAAAGCATTTGGATATAACGTACAGTTCAAAGCATTTGTTTTTGATTAAAAATATAGCATGTATCTCCCCCAAGAGTTTGTAAAACAATTAAGTAATAGAAAGCGGGGCTATGAACTCACTTGGTACAATGATGCGATGACAAAAGTGAGTACACTGAAATGAGGCGCAATTTCTAACTGCGACCTATTATGAATGATATGATATATAATAAGTCATGATGTAATGTTATGCATGCAATTCGTATGATATCTATACCACTTGTGAATTTTTGAAAATAATACTTATCATCGAAAAATAATCTTATAACGTCTTGACCATTTTTAAATTACTTTACATGTATTTACGTTGAAATGATATCCTCGATAATCATTTAGTGATTTATTATGAAATTATAACTTTTAAATAGTAAAATAATGTCATTGAAAATTTCATGAAAGTGACTAAACGGCCTTGAAAAGCTAGTCGTAAAATGGTGCACGTCGAGTGTTAGGAAACAAACTCAACGGTTTTGGGAAGCTTGTATCATTATCTCAAAGTTTTAACATTTAAGTTTTCATCCTAGAGGTCTCGATCATGGAGAAAAATGTAGGTAAAGTATGGTACTTGTGTCCAAAATATTGTTTAAGGGTGGTTTTCGGCAAATTTTAAGTGTCCGTATTTTATTCGTTACAACTCCGCTTGACGAACGGTTGGACATTTCGGAAAATATGCTAGGCAAACTTACTTTTACTAGAAGACATCATTTTGTAAAAAGTACTACATCCATGTTAAAAACGACCCTCAACATGGTCCTTCGTGGCCGTAATATTTGTCTAATAGAAATATATTAATTTTGCTTATATAATATAGTTACGGCAACTTTGTTTAACGCGTGTAATTTAATCGTTACAACTCCGTTTTCTACGTTTTATATGTCCTTAGCTTCGTATTAAAGTATGCTAATACATTTTTGATAAGTCGACACATTTCATAACGCCTAAGCCTCATTTTTGACTCGTAAAAAGTGGAAGTAATATGCTGAATTTTCTGATTTTTATAGTTTTCGTCGTCAAACTTGAAAAATTCATATCTTCTTCGTTATAACTCCGTTTTAACTCGTTCAAGCGACCACGTTTTCGTTTTAAAGTATATTTTCTAAATATCTAGTCCAAAAATTTTATCTCTGTCGAGAATTCCGAATTGAAAATAAGATCGACCTCTAAATAAAGTTGTCGAAATGAGTTTTTCTCAAGAAAACCTATTCTAACCAATTCAAACCAACTCAGAAGCTATTCTAATCCTACCATACACCTTATTAGGGTGTCATGGGTTCCTAGACATCACCAAAAGTGATATGTTTCAAGGAGTAATTATAGGATGATGAATATATATTTATAACACTTAAAAACAATAAAAAGTGGTATAGACATCAATATGACTTGCATGTTTTTCTCAAATATGATGAAATGAACATAACATGAATATGAAAGATGAATATGAACATGAAATGCTTACTAGTTACTTGATGAGGTTAAATGAACAAGGTTAATCCTAAACACCCTAGGTTTTTATTTCAAAACCTTACTTAAGAGTGTGTCTAGATTGTAATGAACTTGACTAGAAAATTTTTGGTGATCTCCTTCTTGTTCTTCAAGGTGGCCGGTTCTTAGGGAGAAGAGGAAGAGAGGATATTTGATTTTACACTTTGATATCTTATGTTGTGTGTGTTGTTTTTGTAATATAATATATACATGTATAAACTATGTCCAAGATATTTGTATGGAAATGGTTGAGTCATCTATGGTTGTCGACCAAGATAAGTAGTAGAAAGTTAGGATATATATTTTTTTTTCTTTTATTAAGTATGTAAATGTAATGTAAATGTATATTTGTATAAGCATAGTTAGTAATGTGTATATATTTAAGCATTTAGGATAGCGTTAGCTAAAAATAAATTTTAATGGACCAAAATAAAATATCTTGAAATCATAAAAATTATAAAAATACATTTCTTACAAAAATTGAGTGAAATAATAATTATCGTGTAGTATTTACGAAAACCGTCGTAATTATATAAATATAACAATTTATATACAAAATAAATTTAAAACACCGGGTAAACTCATAATATTATTTTTATAATCTTAATATGGGTATAAAAATATATCGGGATAATTTTTGGAAGTATCGGATCAAATGTTCAAAATAATTAATTACGCGATAGCGTTTATTTAATAAGAAATTGTGCGTTTAACGTAAAATGCAAAACCATGCATGAACTAATATGATGATAATTATATGTAGACTAAACCTAGTCTATATGAAATGTCGTTGATGATATGTTCATGAATTCGCAGCTAAACCATTAAGGTTACGCGAATTTGATACTCGTAAACCTAGTTTACGATAAACGATGAAATAGTGAAACTTGAATAGTGATTTTCTCCGGGAATGAATAGTGTTTCGTGAATAGTAAAATTTTGAAATACGTTCTCAGAATATTACTTCGACTCCGAGAACGATGAATAGTAAAACGATGAATAGTAACTAATGAATAGTAAATTCCCGAGATGAATAGTAAATTTTGAAAATGACCTGAAAGTACGAGTTGTCACACTAAAGAAAAGAGTTTTTAAGCACAACGACCGGTTTTTCAAAGGTATCCGTCAATCCATAACCTGAACGAGGATTGATTCAAAAGATTGAATCGCCCCATTGTTTATGTTCAGTTGTCACATGGTTGATCTATTGGATAGATCTCACATGCCACCTACCAGGAGCTTGTTTGATGTTGGCTCCAGAAGGCTTTCCATCTTCATTGTGAATATGTTTGCATATCACTCAGATGTTCTGGCAATACCACAAGGATAATGCGTGGGACTCATAAGATATAATCTCTCTTCCACATGGTGTGAAACAAAGAGTCTTTATAGACAGTGTCCTAATGAGATTTATATGATGATCTCGTGGCTCTAGACTCAATTGTGCATATTTTGGTTCCTATGCGGAGACTAGAGAGGGTCTCCTTCTTCAATATCAACAAACTCTAAGAGAAAGTCGATAGATTATGTAGGTTCCCGTGAGAATGAAACAAGCCCTTTTAAGAGGAACTTGAATGGTTTGGGAAGTTGTAGTGCGGTCGTCCTTTGGGTCCATTCGTCTTGTCTTCAATACCGATGTTACCACCAGTAGTATATGAATTGAACCCGGTATACGCCCTAAGGTTGAATAATTGGAGGCTATTTCTTTTCACCCTTTTTCCATTCATTTCTTTTCATTCTTCAACCCTTGATTTTACGAGACTTCATAACTAGAACTTTGTTGGGTTTATTCGATTACTAGCTCTGTCTCGATCCGCACTTTTCCCATATCTCACTTTTCTCCTTTTTTCATCAAACCTAAGGACTTCTACACTATCTAGTGGATTGTCCCTAGGTAGATCCCTCCGGTTCTGGCAGATCATGGGAACAAATACCTAACCTTATCATCCTTATATCACCATACATAAAATAAATTTGGTCGGTCTATTTGGTATAGTTCATCTGCCATTGGAACCAATTGAAAACCATTTGAAAATCAATCCAGATACTTGTGATATATTATCAAAGTGTTTTATACCTGAATTGTTTTTGATAATTTTAGAAAAAAAGAGCTCCCCCTCAACATGTGAATCATGTATTTGAAATCGTTTTGGCACACGGAGGCAAGAGAAAGAATTAACTTCTTTGATTACCATTTTCTAAAAGATATCAACATCACTTCCCTGACCAAATCAAGTAGATAAAGCATATTGGGGAAGGATGAGGCTTTCATAAGTATGCTCCCCCTCAATATGTGCCTCGAGGTTTGAAAGAGTTTTGCACATATTAGAAGGAATCTGCACTTAGATACAAATCAATCACGTTTCAATTCTTTGTGGTTTGAAATAGATGCTCCTCCTCAACATGTGCATGGAAAATTTGAAATCGTTTGGCACATATGGGGAGGAAAGCTTGCTAAACACTTATGAAACCATTTATCTAATTATCAGTTTAAATCCAATTTAAATCACAAATTCTCCCCCGATCACAATTTTGAAATCATTTGAGATTTTTTATCTCTGTAGATTTAAATTGATTTTGAAAGCTTTTGAGGAGAATTGTGACTTGATTATGAAAACATTTTAGCTGATGAGGATCGGATTTTGAGACTTTAAACACCATTGATTAAACATGCATGATTATCTTTAGAAAACAATTGTATGACAAATAACCTTTTGATTTAATTGAAATCATTCTTCCCCCTCAATCAATGACATAAGTTGTTGATTGAGAGATAGATATTTTGACAAATGTTAAGATCAGATGATTTTCAAAAATAGAGTCCGAGTTATTTTTCAAAGCAATTAGTTTTCATTAGATATCAATTGATTGTTTGTAGAATTAGAGCATGATATTTGAAACATACGTTAAAGCATGGCTCTGTTCTTTCTTTAAAAAAAGGGTTACTGCCTGAAATGACAATAAACCATAGTTTCACTTTCTCTCAATTTTTTTATTTTTTTATTTTTATTTTTTTTACATTCGAAGAGTATCTAAAGTCCCGTGTCATTCTTTGAATGACAGCACAAAGACGGTAGATATTATCGAATCGAGAAAAACATGACAAAATGACAATATTTTTTGAAAATTTTCAAGATTTTTCAAATTTTTATGGATTTATAAAAGATTTATAATTTTCTATTTGCTTTTTGAAGGTTTTGTAATTTTGTATTTTACTTTTCGAATAAATATTTACAATAGATGGATGAAGAAAGACCTTTACTCCTCTTCTTCCTCTTGAAGTCGTTTGAGTGTTTCCGGTTGAAGACTCTTTAGACCAAGTCGTGGGAGGATAAACTCAAAACGTTCTCTAGGAAGAGCTTTGGTGAAGATGTCTGCTAACTGGTATTCAATACTCACAAAATAGAGTTCCACCACACCGTTTTCTACTTTCTCCCTTATGAAATGATGTCGAATGTCGATATGCTTTGCTCTTGAGTGTTGAACATTGTTGCACTAGAGAGCAATGGCAATTTTATTATCACAGTACAGAGGTGTTAATACAAATAAGCTGTAAAAACGTTTATTTATATTTTACGATCTTCTAATGTTTTGTCGATAACAAACGTAAAATCATTTTAACGAAACAAATAAGAATACGTAAATAGTTTGAGTTAATAGTTTCCTAGCACACTTACGTTTTCACATAAAACACTAAAATAAGTATAAGTGGTTTTATGATTTAGATATATATGTACAACAACTAATGCTTACATATTGGGTTAGCACATACTTAAACCAAGTATACTAAAATGGGTAAAAACATGTAAATACTAAAATGGGTAAAAACTAGCAAATGGTATTGACCCATAACCCATGGTTTTATATATAATACTTAACCAAGTTCATTGTATCTAGAAATAAAACCATGGTTCAACCCATAACCCATGACCCATGACCCATAACCAAAAATACCCATGGGCAAGAGGGCGTTCCACGGATCCACAGCTTTGTGCTAGCTGGATCCCAAGTTGAAGGGATCCGTGGGATCCGAGGAACGATGAAATTTTCTCTATAAATAGAGAGCCATTTCTTCCTTTCTATGCATCACTTTACACACATACTTCCCCCCAAGTATTCTAACCCTCTAAACTCAGATCCAAGTGATCTATGTAGTTTGTCTTTTGTTTTTTTGTGATCTTCTAGGTTCCTCTTAAAGGAGAGATCACCACTTCTTGAAGACATGCAAGCTCAATTCCATGAGTTGCCATGATTCGTCATCATCAAGACAACTAAGGTTCTCTTGTTGATAGTTCTTCCTTTCTCCATAGATGTTGGGTTGAAGGCATTAGTGAAGAATGCCGAAAGTGTCAAGATGAAAGCATTAGTGAAAGATGTTCATCATCCGTGTCTAAGCATTATTGAAGAATGCTAAAGGTGTCAAGACGAAGGCATTATTGAAGGGTGCCAAGCGTTGTGTCAAAGGCATTAGTGAAGGATGCCGAAGAATCAAATCAGGTAGCATTTGGGAAGAATGCTTAGGTCGTATAATCGATGAGGTGCATCGTTATACATATAAGTATTTGTGTATTTACAAGGATGGAGACATCCTTGATGGTGTTGTAATAAGGAGTAGATCTCCTTGAGATTAGGTGTTGTGTTGTGAAGGTTAGTAGTTCCTCCATAATGGAACTAGGTGCTTAGCCTAGTACCTAATAAAGTGTAGGCGACGTTGTGATAGGATTAGTTCTCCTTGGTGTGAAAGAACTCGGTGGTTAGCCTAGCACCGTATAATGGGTAGGTGACGTTGTGTTAGGTATGGTTCGCCTTGGTGTGAAGGAACTCGGTATTTAGCTTTGTACCGGAAAAAGGTTAAGCGACGTTGTGAAGGCTTCTCCGCCATAAAGAGTTGGTGTAGTGCTTTCGAACTCTCGAGTAGGTGACTCGGGGAGTGGAGTAGGGCAAGGAAGGTGTCCTTGTAGCCGAACCACTATAAATAACTTGTGTCGTGGTGATGTGCTTCTTACTATTTATCTTTCATTACACGTTTATATATTTATCTATCAACGTCCAACATAAACAATCAAATAGATTGACATAAGTCGATCTAAATATTTAAAGGAAGTTTTAAATTGGTAAAACTATTCAACCCCTTCTAGTTTTCCACAATTGGCATCGGTAACCGTTACCAAGTTTCTTAGAGTATGTTGTACTTTAAAAACTTGATACGATCCATGTATGTTTGAAAAATACAAAGAAGGATTATTTTTGTCATATTTAAAAAAAAATCAGTATATTGTTTATTGTTGGACAATGATAGAATGTTCTAATAGTTTTTTTCTTAAAGCATTATCCATAATTGGATTTGGAGTTACCAAGAAAATCATAAAGAATTTATCTAAATACTTCTTTTCGCAAAAAGAATGTTTAAGTATTCTTACAACATAAATCTGGAGATTCCAAGAAGATCACAAAATATCTAAATATTTATTTTCTTTAAAAGAATATTTTGCAAAGGTATGATCTTTAATTACATACCTCATTATTATTAAAATCTTAGTTGCATGATTTATTAGTAATTGTTCTAGTAGTTATTCATATTATAGTCATCATCTAATTAGTTCTCTCCGACTTATTTAGACTTCATTATCAACTCATAATAATGATAACTTGGTTATTCGATAACCTCAATCATTATTCACAAAGGATTTATTGACACTTCATCTATGTCAATAAATTTCCATGTGAAACTTCTCATATTATGATAAAATGGGATTTTATTATAATGTTTGAAAAAGCTTCTCAAGAATTAAATCCAATTCTTAAGAAATAGAACCTCGTTCAAAAGGAATAGTATTAAATCGTCAAAACCTCAAACCACAAGTTTTAGAACCTTAACACCAAAATACTAGGCGTTTTAGAACTTCCAAACCAAAGTTATCAAGGAATTTTTGAGCTAACTTTTGCTGTCATGCCGGATCCCTAAGTTTATACTAGCCGGATCCCAAATTTTGAGCTGATCACTGTAGATGTTCCACAATCATACTCACTTCAAAGACTCACGAACAAAGACTCAGGTACTGTTCATAGGAGCAAATTGATCATTCTTCTCAAGTTTAACAATCACTTGTGTAAGTATAATCTTCACTACATTGTTAATTTAAATTCCTTGATTCTTAGAATTACAATTCCTTCATCTTTAAGAGTTGGGTTCAAATGGGTTTATCATAATTTGTCACCACATTATTTTATAAGATAATCTAAATCAAAGAATTAACATTGTTAATACAAATTAAACACATTTCTTGAACTCAACAAAGATGATGAGAGCAAAATTGTGATCAAACCCTCTAGGTTACTATTCACCATTAACACCACATTGTGGTTGCATTGTTTAGGAACATCATGCCAAGCAACAAGATTACCAAGACACCACTCACTACATTCCCATGTACCATAGGAAAAATGGATTAAGTCCGGACGATAGGAAAGCCTTTAAGTTGCTTGAAAGGAGACTCTTTCATGAAGGTAGAGTTGTTGATCCATCATTCCTTGCAAATACCGACATGAGGGAAGTATTTGGAACTATTGGGTTTGATTGTTTATTGGATATAAACGAGCAAATTTGCTCGGTCTTTGTGCTTGAGTTCTACAAGACTATGGGTATAATTAGAAATGATGATGGGTCCATTTCAATTGAATTTACTATAAATGGACACGAGTTCACCTTTTCACTTGAGGAATTTGGAAGAATAATAGGGGTGCCACATGATGGTGTTTGCATGTACTCTAATGAGTGGTCGTTAGAGGAATTACACTCTATGGTTGATCAACACGACATTTATCACAAAATAATCCCGGAAGCAACCACGGTAAGGGACACCGTGTTTATGCCAAGAGCTTCCCCATCAAGGGTGACTAGAAAGTCGAAAGTGATCTATAGGGATCCTTTTCAAATGGAGCTTTCGGAGATGTATGCATTGTATAGAAAATGGGAAGTTGTGATAAGGGAGAATGTGGTGTGTTTAGTAGGAAACAAGGATCACCCCAATGCATGTCTAAGCTTCATGATCTATTGTCTTGTGACCGAGACCCGCTTCAACATTGCCTACTACATGATCAAGAGAATGGCAAGTGTGAGAAGCATGTACAAGATGGTGCTTCCATATGCAATGATACTAACCCGGCTTGCCAAATTCATCTTTGCATTAGACCCCTCTCCACAATCCTTGCATCATAGCTTTTGCAATTAACCGAGGGTAGAACAACAAGGTTTACGGTGGAAGGCAAGAGGCCACACCCACCCATGGATTCCTCGGACGAAAGGGAAAGGCAAGGAGAAGGTGAAGGTGAAGGTGAAGGGAGTAGTAGCAACCCACTTGAAAATATCGATCTTGACCCCTTGGACTACATTAACCAATTGCCAAACATCCCTAATGAATCACCCGAATGGCAACAAACCAAAGGAATCTTCAAATGCTTCGCCAATTTCTTGAGGAAGAAGAAGTGAAGATAGTTTGATAAAAAGTGGAGGACGGGTGAAGAAGTGAAGGAGGAAAAGAAAGGTAAGGTCTTAGGACTCTAATGTATGATGAACAATTTCAAACAATGGTTTGTAAACACTTTAAACTATGCTCGTAGTGTGTAGGTATTGCCATATCTTAGCTCTAAAACAATCCTAAATTAGGTGTTTGGATAATGAGATTTTATGACCCCTTGAGTGGTCGTCATCACTCTTTCTAGGAATTCTAGCTCTTCCTACTTTGATATACATTATATTAGTTGTGTTATTGCAATTAGTCCCCATAGAAACAACTAGGAAAAGCATTTACTATAAAGTGCAAAGTTGCACATTTCCTGATAGCTCTCTGATCTGCAGTTGGCGGATCCCAGATTTTGAACTAGCCGGATCCCTCCCATAAGGGAACCGCGGGATCCCTGATATCTGATATACAATACAAATTTAGGTACATCAAAATAGTCTACTATATCACCTCAAACAAGTCAAATATAAGATACTAGAGCCAACTAAGTCTTTCTCAAATAGTTGCAAACCTCACACTCATCCATGACTTATCTAGGATATATTTTCGAAATATTTTTTGATTTATCAAAACTCACCATAATTCCGCTCCAACACTCACACATTTTCTATCACGTTTGATAGCACTTACCTAGGTCTACCTTTCAATTTTAGCAAATTAATCTCAATCATCTTTGACTCATAATTAGGCTAAAAAAAATAGTTTTTCATTTCTTTGTATTTTTTAAGATTTTAGTAAATTACTCTTAGGACATCATTTAACTTCTAGGACTTGTTATCACCATTTCTCCACATCAAATTAAATGGAATCCTTGTCAAAACATAATTAGACTACCCAAGGTCAATTTTCTTGGCCAAAACCATCATCAAACACCATTACTTGTTATGGTTGAGGATTTAGGATAACCAACAGCTAGATTAAGTCAAAACCTCAAAATCAACTAATAATAAACATTACAAAAGCATAATGATTTCACCTAAACCACATCGATAGCGGATCACGGTCTTTAACGAGACGGATCCTCGCTTGAGAGGATCCGCGGGATCCGTAGATGCGAAGGCATAAATCGACTTCCATATTCAAATTCAAGTCACCTTTTGGTTCTCTAACCACTTTTAGCATTCATTAATTATCTTCCTAGAGCTGATCAAAACCCCAAGAGCATGCAAAGTCCTCTAAGTGGCCAAGAATTTAATTTCCTAATTCAAATTATCCTTTATAAACCAAACAACCTTAGGATTAAGTCACTTACTCTCAATCATATCTCAAAAATCAGCAACTAAAGAAGTTCTTACTAGCATCATCATCACTATGACTAAGGCCCTTAGCAACAACTCTTCAACCATGGGATCATCCAAGAGAAAGGTCAAATGGTCCATGAAATCTCATCCACCAAAACATCTCCCATTAGAGATAATGAAGCTAGAATCTCACCTCATCAAACTCATCCAAAGGCTAAGGGAACCGCAAGGATTAGCATCAAACCTTTCGGACTAGAAAAAGGGTCATCTAGCTCAAAACCAAACATGGCTAGTTCTAGCAAGCCATCAAAACCCTCATTCATTAAGCATGGACTTCACTCCTTGAATGAGCCTCTCCCTCACCCAAACATCTACTCATTAGATCATTCACCACCAAGAACTTCCCATTCACCAACCTTTTCATTGAATAGGGAACCACCAACAACACCAACGAGCTCGTCATGGGAGACAAGGAATAACCTTGATCATATGGAAGAAGTTCCATTACCACCCTCATTTTTAGAACCTCTCCCTACCTCTCAAAATGAAGACCCACAATCACACATAGAGCCTCTTCAAAATATCCATTTCCCTCCGGGTCCAAACCAAGACAATAATTGTCCAAATTGTCTAAAAACTCAAGGACTTGTTCAAGAAGCACGAAATGAGATACATTTCATGTTTAATCATCTTCTTGCAAAGTTGGATCAAATCAACAAGTCCACTCATCCCTAGACTCAAGCACATTGTAGCATTTTAAGTCTAGTAGCTAGTTAGTATTTAGTGGTACTTTTATGTCCTAGTTCATTCTATTAGTTTTAGAGATTTGTTTGGTTATCTCTTGTTTTTATTGAATGAATACTTATATGCTATATTTTTTGTGCGTTGTGCTTTGTATTTCACATATATATTATCCTCATAGTAGCATTGTTTGACACATCTTCATTGCTGAAGAAACTGTCAACAGACAGCCGGATCCCTCCATAATGCCTAAACGGATCCATCCAAGAAGGGAACCGTGGGATCCGTGGATTAGAAGCATAAATGTCTACTAACTTGAGTTTTACTTGCAGGAAATTATGCATTATACCTTTGTTTTCTAACCTTTACTTTGTAGATTTTCAAATTAGCATATGAAGATTTTGACACCATAAAGCTAGGGGGAGCTTTGTGTCAAAAGATATTGCAAAAACACTTGCAACATTAATCCGTTTTTGGATTGTACTTCATGATACTCCATTGCATCTTTGCAATCTTCAAGGGGGAGCACATTTTCGTCACTTAGACGAATCATTTGCAAACTTAATTGCAAACACAATTAGTTCATTTTACGTCATTTCCTGGACGCCCTTTTTAAAGGGATGGACTCGTCAAGGGGGAGTTAAGACGAGTACCATTCCCGTCACTTGCTCTCTTTACATTTTTTACATACCTTTTCTTATAAAAAATTGTGTTAGTTTCTTTTAACACTTTTTGTTTCGACAAAAAGGGGGAGAAGAAAGTAAAAACTACAAATTCAAACTTTTACAATTTTTAGATTTTCCTTAAAATAATTTTATGTTTTGTCATCAACAAAAGGGAGATTGTTAATACAAATAAGCCGTAAAACGTTTATTTATATTTTACGATCTTCTAATGTTTTGTCGACAACAAACGTAAAATCATTTTAACGAAACAAATAAGAATACGTAAATAGTTTGAGTTAGTAGTTACCTAACACACTTAAGTTTTCACATAAAACACTAAAACAAATATAAGTGATTTTATGATTTAGATATATATGTACAACAACTAATGCTTACATATTGGGTTAGCACATACTTAAACCAAGTATACTAAAATGGGTAAAAACATGTAAATACTAAAATGGGTAAAAACTAGCAAATGGTGTTGACCCATAACCCATGGTTTTATATATACTACTTTAACCAAGTTCATTGTATCTAGAAAGAAAACCATGGATCAACCCATAACCCATGACCCATGACCCATAACCAAAAATACCCATGGGCAAGAGGAGCGTTCCACGGATCCATGGCTTTGTGCTAGCGGATCCCAGTGGAAGGATCCGTGGGATCGAGAGCGGTGAAAATTTTCTCTATAAATGAGAGCCATTTCTTCCTTTCTATGCATCACTTTACACACATACTTCCCCAGTATTCTAACCCTCTAACCTCGGATCCAAGTGATCTATGTAGTTTGTCTTTTGTTTTGTGTGATATTCTAGGTTCCTCTTAAAGGAGATCACCACTTCTTGAAGGCGTGCAAGCTCAAGTCCATGAGTTGCCATGCCCGTCATCATCAAGACAACTAAGGTTCTCTTGTTGATAGTTATTCCTTTCTCTATAGATGTTGGGTTGAAGGCATTAGTGAAGAATGCCGAAAGTGTCAAGATAAAGCATTAGTGAAAGATGTTCATCATCCGTGTCTAAGCATTATTGAAGAATGCTAAAGGTGTCAAGAGCGAAGGCATTATTGAAGGGTGCCAAGCGTTGTGTCAAAGGCATTAGTGAAGGATGCCGAAGAATCAAATCTAGTAGCATTTGGGAAGAATGCCTAGGTCGTATAATCGATGAGGTGCATCGTTATACATATAAGTATTTGTGTATTTACAAGGATGGAGACATCCTTGATGGTGTTGTAACAAGGAGTAGATCTCCTTGAGATTAGGTGTTGTGTTGTGAAGGGTAGTAGTTCCTCCATAATGGAACTAGGTGCTTAGCCTAGTACCTAGTAAAGGGTAGGCGACGTTGTGATAGGATTAGTTCTCCTTGGTGTGAAAGAACTCGGTGGTTAGCCTAGCACTGTATAAAGGGTAGGCGACGTTGTGTTAAGTATGGTTCACCTTGGTGTGAAGGAACTCGGTATTTAGCTTTGTACCGGAAAAAGGTTAAGCGATGTTGTGAAGGCTTCTCCGCCATAAGGAGTTGGTGTAGTGCTTACGAACTCTCGAGTAGGTGACTCGGGGAGTGGAGTAGGGCAAGGAAGGTGTCCTTGTAGCCGAACCACTATAAATAACTTGTGTCGTGGTGATGTGCTTCTTACTCTTTATCTTTCATTACACGTTTATATATTTATCTATCAACGTCCAACATAAACAATCAAATAGATTGACATAAGTCGATCTAAATATTTAAAAGGAAGTTTTAAATTGGTAAAACTATTCAACCCTCCCTTCTAGTTTTCCACAGGAGGGATTTTGTTGAATTCAAAGCCATAGTCAGATAATTGGGATCTCATCGATAGGATTTGAGCACAACAAGATGACATGGCTATGTATTCAGCCTCTGTAGAGGAAATAGAAGTACACATTTGTTTCTTTGAAGACCAGCTCACAAGCTTATCACCCAAAAATGAGCACCTCCATACGTGCTCGACGTGTATCTTGACATCTGTATGACCAAAGATCTGCATATAGGTTGTTAGTGACATACCGGTGTCCTTCGTACCAAAGTCCCATATTGATGGTTCCTTGGAGATACCGAAAGACCCGTTTAACCGCTTCAAGGTGCTTTTGGTTGGCTTAGCACGATATCTAGCACACATGCAAACAATGAACAAAATGTACAGTCTCTTGGTGTGAGGTACATCGAGGATCCAATCATACTACGATATTTCGTTTGGTCTACCATGATCCACGAGTGGTCCTCATCCGATTTAGTATGCTCTATCATTGGAGTGTCAGCGATGTCACAAGAATCAAATCCAAATTTCTTTAAAATCTCATTTGCATATTTAGATTGATTTATAAAAATGCCTCCCGGACTTTGTGAAATATGTAATCCTAAGAAAAATGACATTTGTCCCATCATTGACATTTGAAATTTGGAACTCATTTCATTTGAAAACGGTCACATTCATTGGGGTCGATCGAGGAAAAATAATATCATCAACATATATTTGAGCGTGAATTAAATCTTTGCCGGCGTTACGGTGAACAATGTCGGATCATTGCTCCTTTCTTGAATCCACTAGATAGAAGAAACTTTGATAGCGTATCATACCATGCCCTTGGAGCTTGCTTGAATCGTAAAGAGCCTTCTTCAAATGATAGGCGTGAGTAGGATGCTCGGATTCACAAAGCCTTGAGTTGGTGAAGTATCGACTTCTTTAAGATCTCCGTTAAGAAAAGGCATCTTTACATCCATCGATGAACCACAATGTTCTTACTTGCAACATTAGCCAAGAAGATTCGATTGCCTCGTCTGAGCAAGCTGGAGCAAATGATTCTTCAAAGTCAATACCCTCCTCTTGATGGTATCCTTTTGCAACCAATCGAGCCTTGTTCTTTAATACATCACCATACTCATCAAGTTTTACTTTGAAGATCCACTTTAGAGCAATGATCATAGCACAATCTGGGCGGTACTAATTCCCATACATCTAGTCGATCAAACTCATGAATTTCTTCTTGCATGGCATTGAACCATTGTCTTCATTCATGGCGGTTTTAACATCTTTTAGTGCGACCTTAGAGTACGGAGTTGAAGAAGCACCATAAGGCATAGGTTGCAAGTTGTTTCAGCGTGGATCTTTGGACGAGAGAGGTTTCCAATGATGTTGTCAATGGATGATCATGTGTCCATTTTCTAAGGTGTTCATGTGGTTGTTGTTGAGGAACTGAAGTAGCAGAGTCGATGTCTCCGATGGAGATGGTTCGATGATGATTCGGGAGCAAATATATTTTCAAAGGGGCATCTTTGGTAGTAGCAAAGGGATTAACTTCATCATGGGTGCGAAACAATTCCATGATGTACATTCGATGATTGATGATTTGTTGATGAGACAGAGTGATCGGCAGAGCGCTTCTTGACTTAATGACATTGAAACGAAGGGTTGACTTCATTGGCGGGGATAAGAGCGACCTCTGTTGATGTAATTGACATATCATTAGCACTTGGCTCATAGTGTTCATCAAACATTGGATCAAATAATTTCTTCAAATCATCTTACGAAGGAGGTACATAAGGAGTTCTTGGTGAGGATTTGAAACAAGGGTAGAAGCGATAGTACTACTTGATGAAGATTGAAATGCGGGTCGAGCTGGATTGTCCTGGAGCCATTTGCCGGACGACTCATCGAGCGTGGCGTGAATAGTTTCCATGATATCTCAAGTTCTTTTGTTGTAGATTGGTAACCCTTCTTGTTTGATGCATAACCTACAAAAACTCCAATGTCCGCCTTAGCTCTTAATTTACCTAAATCTTGACCGTCATTTGTTGGATAGCACAAAGCACCAAACACACGAAGGTAGGATAAATCGGGTTTTCGTTTATGGACAAGTTCATATGGAGTTTTTCCATGAGAGGTGTGTATAAGGGAGCGATTTTGGGTGTAGCGGTGGCAATGGCTTCAACAGCATAGAAACATTGGAACCTTTGAATACATTAGCATTGTTCTTGCGGCTTCCACAAGAGTTCGATTTAGTCTTTCAACTACACCGTTACATTGAGGAGTTCGTGGAACACTTCTTTGATGGTGATTCCAACACTTTCATAAAAGCGAGTTAAGTCTTTGTTGACAAACTATGTGCGTTATCTGTTCGAACTATTCTAACATATTGTTGAGTCGAACACGAAGTTGTTTGATAAGTTTGATGATGACATCTGAGTTTCATCCTTTGTCCTCAAAAACTTTACCCAAGTAACTCGAGTATTCATCAACAACTACTAGAATGTATTTCTTCCCATTTATCTTTTGCACTCTCATTGGTCCGCACAGATCCATATGAAGGGTATGAAGAACTTCCATTACTGAGTTTCTGGGTTTTAGTTTGTGGGCATATTTCATGCTTTTTCCCAATTGGCAAGCTGAACAAAGATGATCTTTTCATATTTTAATCTGGGTAAGCCTCTGACAAGATCCTTTCTAGAAAGGTTATTAATGTTGCCTAAGTTCAAGTGATTGAGACGACGATGCCATAACCATGATTTTGTTTTCGAAGCCTTTGACAACAAGCAGATTGGAGAGGACTTCATCATGTCTTCGATAGAGATGGTGTATAGATTTGAACCACGAGTTTCTCTTAACAATTCCACACCATCAAGTTCTCTAACGAAACAAGTATGTTTTCTAAAAGCCACTTCTAGATCGGAATCACAGAATTGACCAACAGAGAACAAGTTATGACCAAGACCTTCCACATAATATACCCTGGAAATTACACTTTTACCAACAACATAATCTCCATAACCCATAATTACACCAAAATGGTCATTCCCGAATCTAACAGTCCCGATGAATTTACTCACGAAGTTCATGAGCCACGAGCGATCTCCAGTCATATGCTTGGAGCAGCCTAAGTCCGGTACCACGAGCGATTTGAGCGATCTGCGGTTGAACACGAGACAAGAATGGATAAGCGGATAATTGGGATCCCCATGCAAGAATGGGTTCCATTTGGTTAGTAACAATGATTGGAACACCCGCATCGAAGTAGAATCAATGGAATCATCATAAATAGATGCGATGCTAGTATCCGTATTTGACCTATTCAACGTATGTTCACTTCTTAAGGAATAGTTCTACCAAGAGGCATCCATTTTCTAGTGGGCATTGACTTAGCAAATTTAGGGCACAACTCATTAATTTTACGGCGGTGGGTATCCATTGATAACCTATATTACTAAATTTCCTTCTGTGGGTTTCCACTGTTTTCTAACATTCTTTCGCCTTTTCCTTTTAGCCTTCTTAGCTTGATTTTTAACATTAACAGTCTTAGCGGGTATTTGACACATTAGACAAATCATTCACACCACATTCATGATTAGTAACAAATCAAGCGGTCATCATTACATGGTTTGCGGATAGTAGCGAATTGAATTAATTACGATGCGTTTATAGCTAATACTAGAATCAACACGATTCGTTTTATTCAACTCAAACTTAATATTCCTAGGGTGATCTTCTACTCTCTTCCACTGAACATTCCTAGCTTGCAAGGTCCTATCATTCTTTGTGTTGCTTGGAGGCTTTGACCCGCTTGCTTTAATGTCACTGATTACTCTTGTAGAGGGAATGGGAACATTAGTTGGTTTTGCTACTCTTTGCAATTCCTGTTTAGAGGTGCTGGGATCTGAACTATTTGAAGGCACATAAAAGTTCACTTTCTTAACTCTAGACGTGCTAGGATCTGAACTACTTGAAGGCACACAAAAGTTCACTTTCTTAACACTGGGCATAGAACAAGGTATCAAGGGATTAACTTGCTCACCTAAGGATTTAGGGCATATTGTAATTAAGCATTCTAGAAGTTCTTGAGATCCTTTGGCATATAAGCATGCATGGCCAATTGCATTATCAAGTGGTTTCTCTAACTTATCCTCTTCAACAATTTCACGGAGACATTCTAGACTATCCTTAAGATATGAAAAATATGTTTGAATTGCCAGTTTGTTATTCCTAAGATGAGGAGGAACATATTTCACAGACAAAGCATATTTATTACAAACATGCACCTTTGATGCAGCATTCTCCCCATTGGTCATTGGCATTTTCCCTTTTACCTGACTCTTCAGATTCTCAATTTCCTTTTGCAACGAAGCTATTTTTTCATTATTTTTGTAATGAGTGACCTATATTGATTCAAATAACTCATTGAAATGTTGTTTGACTTTTTCATTTTCTTCTAGAAAAATCTCATTTTCCTTTTACAAAGCATTAACCAAGTTTTGAAGATGAAAAGTTTGAGAATTATGAGAATCTAAAGGAGGAGGCATTTGGGAGCCAGACACATTGTTCTTTTCACCCTTTAATTGTGCAATTTGGGCTTTCAAATTTCTGATCGTGTTACAATGAGCTTGAATCTGTTCGCCACGTTTGTTTATCTGAAAAACTGCATCAAACTCTGGAACATCTGAGGATGTCTTGATATTTGAGGTTTTGACATTTTCTTTAAAATGTTGATATTTTAGCTGTAAATCAAAATGTTCAACTTCTAGTTTAGAAAGATGTTTTACCAAATTATCGTGATCATCCTGATCAATTTTCTCATGCAATTTAGAATTAGTTTTTTCAAGCTCAATGACACGATCATGGGAGACTTTCAGAGCAACAGATAATTCATGAAATTGAGAAGCATTAATGGAACAATTCGTAGCAGTGTAGAACACATCTTGAGTAATACATTCAGAAATAAGATTCTCATTCAAGGTATGCAAGTTCTTCCTCTCAATCTCATTATTTTTTAATGCTCGCTCATAGTCACTAACCTCAATGATCATTGCATCAAATTCCTTTTCCATTTCTTTAATATCTAAATCCATCCCCTTTTTAAGACTCTCAAATTGACCTTTTAGTTGTTTAAAGAAAGGCATAACCTCAGTTAAATAGCATTCTTTAGTTTGCTTAAAACCCTTTCCCTTGATTATCCCGATGGGTGTGATCCTTTTCTTACAAGTTTCATCAAAATCAACAAATAATTGAAAAATAACATATTGATGATTAAGGTCTTCCTCTTAGTGGCAATAGTTCTAGGAACTAAATGCATTGGTGTATTCGGAGGATACACGGTCGCCGAGCACTTTCCTAAGGGAGGTTTGTTTCAACAAGATTTTACGCTTTTTCTTATCTAAGTCCTTTTCCGAACACTTGTTCGGGCGTTAACAACGTTTGAGGCTTAAACTTGTTCAAGGAAATACAATTTTCCTTTTGTAATCATGGGGTTTGATCGTTATGTTATTCTCTTTACACGCAGGATCGTTAAGCTTCTTATCCATTTTCTCCCTAGATGCATCATCTAATTTTCTATCTTCCTCGATGCACTCAATGCAACTAGGTTTACGTCTAGGTTTAAGAATCTCATTGCTATCATAGATTACATTTTGATCGACTTTTGCTTTCTTACCATACTCGTGGTTGGATTCCTTTATAATGGGGATACTATGCTTATCGCTTAAGACTCTATGCTTAGTGATCATGTGAGCGATCTGAATGGTGTTCCTTGTACGTACAACTTATTTTCAAGCTTGTTTTCAAAGTTTTTAGATTTGAAAAGTCATTCAAAAGTTTTGATTCCTTAGCATTAAATTCTTGTTTAAGCACTTTAACATTATCTTGAAGCTCTTGCTTTTGCTATGATTTTAGAAAGCTTTTCTTGTAAGGAGTTTAAATCTTGTTTTAACACTTCTTCTAAAATTACTTTTTCGATAATTATGCGCATTTGGTTATCCAACTCCTGCTCACGAGTAGTTAACTCAAACTTAGCACGTTGTTCATAAATGGCAACTTGTTCTTTATAGGCATTCGGTTTAGAAATAACGAGAATCATGAGGGCACATGCGGTGTATTCATAAAAATATAGTCATCATTGACCGCAGAAGATGCATCACTTGGTACAATCTCACTTTCACTTTGTTTCACATATTGATCATATGGGACAACATTGATATTACCCATATTTTCAATATCGACTCAATAGTTTCGATTGATTGTACTTTGTCATGTATCTTTGCTCATCAACATCATCGTATAGTTTTAATACCTCGAGATGATTGATTCCTTGGATGGACCACTTTGTTGTGGTGATGAGACCTTTGGAGAGACCATAGGTGAGATGCTAGCCATGAAGATTGTGCAGGCGATGGGTTCATCATCGACATCGAGTCAAATGCATCACGATCAACTACTTGAAAGGCATTTTGATGATTATGACCTATTTCTGAATTGGTCGTTCATCAACATCGACATCATAGGTTTTGGCATTTCCTCAACAAGAAATAACAACACCTCTTCATCCAAAGTCGCTCCATTATCCCGAGCTTGCACAAGCAACAAGATGTCTCAAGTATTCGCGTTACGTGGATGTTTTGGAGATGTGTAGTTCCTTGCTATATGTCCATCACCACCACGGTTGTAGCACTTAATTGGCTTTGCTTGACCTTGATTTCCATTCCTTCCCAGCCGATTTGCAACATAACCTCCACTACTCCACTTCTTCCTGTTCATATTGCCTTCCTTGAACTGGTTGCACCATAACTTTTCCATCTCGACAACAAATGATTGTGAAGATTGGATGCGATTCGATCTCATTGTTAGTGTGAAGATGTTGGTATGTGGATTGAGGTCAAGTTTTGTTTAACCATAAGAGCCAGTTGATTGATGAAGTGTCCCATGACTGCATCAACATCAGCTTGTTTGAACATTGGATCGGAAATGAGTTTGTGATTACCATTACACATGGGTATGACTTGAGAAGCTTTGGTGGTAATTCCAACATTGGTGTAAAAGGCTGTAGAGTCATTTGACGAACTTGTTTCTCCCTGTTGAGTTTTGAACTGTTCAAGAATTCTTCGTTCAAACATAGCATGTCTCTCATTCTGAAGAAGGAAGGCATACAGTTGCTCATAGTTGGTGTTCTTCAATCCTTTGGTTAGCTTCACATAGGTGACAAACTTATGCCATTCGGGATTCATGTTGTTCACAAACTTTGAGTTCAGCTGAATATTTGGCATAATCATTTTGATATTCCTCATATCATTCACAAGTTTGTGGAATCTCACGTAATATTCATAGATACTCTCTTCTGGTTTCATCTTGAAGTGCTCAAATTCATCATACGGTGTGATTCTCTGTCTTCCTTAGTCAATTCGAACCCGAGAGAAGCATCTTGACATTATCCCAAACACCTTGGCTTCAGTGTTGTGATTGATAAGCTTGTAGATATCTTTTGGAAGACCTTGAAGTATAATGTTTGAAGCCCTAATATCAACATCGAATCTCTTTTCTCCTTATCATCGAGCTCATCATATGTCTTTGGTGTCCAAACCAAAGATCATGGTTCCATCTGCAGATATCAATTATGTCTCTTGTAGTCTCAATCGATATGGTCCTTCATCAATAGACTTGATAATGTTGACTCCATTTTCCTTTCCAAGACAATACAACCTAATTCGTTGACCCATGAGTCATAGTCGGTTATGTCAAGCATGGGTGGGCGAGTGTCTGAACCACCGCTTGAACATCCTCGACCTTGATGAGATGATTGTAGGTACGTTGGTAGACATGTTTATAGATTTCACGGGATTTTATAACTCTATGATTAAACCGGGAAATAGATTCTTTCACGGGATTTTACTAAATCAAGAGAAAACCGTATTAGAAACAAAAGTTCAACCAAGTCGCTAAGTATCCTTGAACCAAGTTTCTAAGCACCAAGTCGCTAAACAGTCAAGTCGCTAAAGAGCAACTCGCTAAGTATCCAAATCGCTAAGAGACAACTCGCTAAGAACTGTAAGTACAAGTCGCTAGAAATAATGAAAGCAAGTCGCTACCCCTCCAAGTCGCTACCCGTAGTGGAGAATCCACTAACGTGTACTGTTTGTCGGCTTGTCTCAATAGACATGTCGCTACGATCAAGTCGCTACGACTAACACTACAAATCTCTAATAAGTGAGTGTAGCAAGTCGCTACGAAGAAATTCACAACGAGACTCAAGTCGCTAACATGAAAAACTTCAAAAACACACTTTTCAATCCAAAACAAGTCCAACCACAGTGATTCAAGATTTCCAAATCAAAACCCAAGCACTTACAATGATTCTAAGCACAAAAGTACACCCAAAATTCAAACTTTAACACAAGAAATGATCCAAATGATGCAAAAACCACTAAACTTTTTCAAACTCAAAAACCATCTAAAACCACTAGAAATCTAAGGATATGTAAGAGAGATGATTAAACCATGGCTCTTGATACCATTTGAAAGATATTAGATTTCACAAACAGATCATATCATAATCACATATAGGCGTATAATTCAAGGTTTTAGAGAGAGAAAGAGTTAGAGGTTTGGGAACTTAGTGAGAGAAAGTGAAAGTATTATTATGAGCTCCAACTCTCTACCTTGGGAGGTAGAGAGTATTTATAGTCTTACACAAATCGCCACCTACGGGCTGTGGATCAGGCATACAGTGGGTAAAGACCCGTCCGTCCTCCACGGTGTTACTTAACTAAATACTACTAAACATTAAATAACATACGACTACGAGCTTTTAACGATTACATATACTTGAGGTGACCGACACTTTAATAACTGGATTTACTAAATCCTAACAATTAACGCCACAAAATGCCTTCCTAAGAGCTTGCGAAAAACCGTCATTGGACTTAATACTTTGTTTTTTCAAATCAGCAATAACGCGTTTAGGACCTATGGTGCCATCATGTCCAAACTTCTAACAACTTTCACACCTAGGTGTTTTCCATTTTAACCATGTGCAAAACATCCCAATTACCCTCCTAACTTGGAATAGCAATAACCATGGTCTTCTTTAATCCCTCATCAGCCTTCATATCAATCAATGCACGTGTGTAATTGAATTGACCGCATGATTACATACATATAGAGTTAGTGTACGAATCAAGCATAATAGGATTACCTAGTCTAGTAGCCATAATACTCAATCCGTCTTCGGTAAAAGCAGCAATAGGATAATCATGGATCTTAACCTAGACTTGAAAAAAGCACATATCTTCTTTCAAGAAACTCGCATTCGGAGTCCACTTCTTCAAAGTAACAGGAATGGAGCATAAAACCAAATTACCATGTATCAAATTACCATTGAAGCGAAATATAATATGAAAAATGTTTTGCTAATTATACTTAGAAATTTTGTTGTTAAATGTGATTTTGTATACAAGCTTGAAGGTTTTCTTGAAAAATAAAATAAAAGTTTCTTGAAAGAACTTGCATGTGTTGTATTGTGTGCTTATAGAATATTTACGAAGAAATATGATCTTAAAAAGAGTGTTTGGGATAACTATAAATTTAGTTGAAAAATCACATCCGTAAATGTTTAAGATAAGTTACATAAGTAGAAATGTTGTTAAATATGTGTATTATATGTTCACTATTAAATCTAGTAAGTCCTACACATTTTCGCTATGCGAAAGTACATTCTTTTTCCATTCTGTGACATTTTTCACAGTAGACCAAGGATTGGGTGGAACCAAAAAAATGAGTCCGCCTTTGTAAAATTTTGGTTCCTTGGATTGCACAGTATACAAGTCTTGGCCAACTTCAAAAAATCATAACTAATTAACCGTAAGTCCGTACGAGTCGCACCACCTATCATTTTATAGAAAATTGAGTCTAATTTCATTTAAAAATACTCTCATGGCCTGAGTCTAATTTTAAATAATTGAAATAGACCAAATATTATAGTATGTCCAAGATATTAAGTTTCGCTTTAACATAAAAACTCAAATTTTTGAGTCAAACAATTTAAGTTGGTATTCTTAGAACATTGATACAATTTCTTTTGAAACTAAATAATTTGGTAATATGTTTAAAGGAAACTAAACAAGCTTGGTATATATCGTCATATTTAAACGCAAAATCACGAAAAGTATTTTTCTTTTTATGTTATGCTTAATGACTACTTGTTTATGTTGTTTGCATATATGTTGCTTACTTATTTTCAAATTATTTGCTTGTATAACATAAGTGTCAATCTTGCCATGTCATTTATTTGCTTTTTTTGTCGATTTCTTGTTTATGCACAATAGGACATTTGCTAGATTTTGTGCACTAAGTTGGAAAATTGTTTTACCATCACTTACAGACTTAGATCACTTTCTTTGCATAGGTTACACTAACATCTCGCATAACTTATGAAACATAACTCACTCAGGAATGAGTACTATGTAAATTAGTCAAGTACTTTAAAAATGTTGTTTTGCATAATCTCCCGCATATAAGTTCAATTGTTAAAATGAAGGTTTAAGGAGTGTTTGGTACAAGAACCAAAATAATGTTGTATGATGTATTTTCACTTTCTAGGATGATAACTAAACTTTAAACAATCATGTGAACTAACTTTGCCTTGCAGGGGATAACATCTTGATGTTATCAAATTTTCACCATTTTCACTATTAAGTGAAAAATCGCTAGCCCCTAGTGTTTATATATGTGTTATTGCTTGTTCCTAACCAGAAATAATATTCTCCATATGTTTTAGGAAAATTTACAGGATTTGAACAAGTTTACGAGGGTTAAAAAATGCCTCTGTAAACAAAACATGCTCCCACGAAACCAACAAACCCAAAATTTTGGTTTCGTCTGTGTAAATTTTTGGTGCCGCCAAATTCTCATTCCCGGACTAGACGGACCCTAAATCCGGGTTCCGCCTTTGTAATTTTTTGGTTCCGTGGTAACCTGCAGGTATGTATCGAAATTTCGCTTTATCCCGGACTCTAGTTCACTTTTTGTTACTAGAATACTTATATAAATATAGTTTATATAATGATAATTTAAAGTTTAGAGAGTATATTTTGATCCTGATAATTGCAAACGTTAAGTCTTTAAGTCACGAAACTTAAAATCGGACAACGTAAAAATATAATACGTATAAAAATGTTAAAACCTATGAATATACTCTAACTAGGGGTGTGTTTGGTATCCCACTATGGGAATCATACTATGACTATGAAAGTGATTCAAAGTGTTTGTTTAAGATGAGAGGGCCCACTACTATGATAATGAATGATAAATATAATCCATACTCCATATACATTAAAAAGGCTAGATATGGATCTTTCATAGGTGAGGGACCCACCACTACTATCAAACTCATATCTATTGTCATTCATGACAGCATACCAAACGCACCATAAGTATATTAGATGTGTGATAAGTTTAACGGAGTGCGTATACGTTGTTAAAAGTTAATAACGTTGGTTCAAATACGCGTAATATGTAAAAAGTACAAAGTTTATTTTAATTTAATATTGTAATGTTTATTTTTATTTTAATGAATTTAAATTTGATGTTTAAAATGTTTGAATTAAAAATAAAATAAAATAAAATAAAATAAAAAAAAAAACCGTCGGTCATCGACAGTGAGATCTTGGTTATGTCAGTCATGGGAGAGAGAAAGGCGATGTGGCGCGGTGACGCAGGTCATGTCTCAGTCACGATTGTGCTCAAATTTTAGCGATCAAATTACGACTAGACCCAAAATCATTACATGATACATATTTTTTTCTCACAACTAAAATGTTACACAAATCTCCGTTGGGCTGTGCGTATACAATATAGATATTCACAGATGTCTTTGACGAAACTTAAACCCTTTTAGACGTGAGCATCTCACACAACGTGTTAAGCTAGAAGCCTTGGAACATATATATCTATACAACTTGAGCAGACAGTTCATTATCCTTGGAACAAGAAAAGCACAGATATATATCTCACATTCTGACTCACTAGGTCTTATAAATATCTCACACAAACTCTTAGAATTTTCTTATAGATATTTCACAAATATCTAGCGTTCTCATGATTCAAACACTCGCACACACTTGTACGTTGCTTCCTTTACTTCACACGTACACATCTGCATGTATAAATATCAAGCACTACTTGCAAGTTAAATATCAATTATTCAAAACTCAACCAATAATATATAGTTTCACAAGCTACACATGCATATCGAATCACAATACCTTCTTTGGGAAAACTTGTCAGTTTTACATACCTCTTTACAACCAGAAGTAATGTTAGCTTCACAAAACCCTAAGAAAAGAGCAGGAAGAAAAAAGTTCAAGGAGACACGACACCCAATATATCGAGGTGTAAGGAGTAGGAAGCTTGGTAAATGGGTATGTGAGGTTAGACATCCGATAACGCAATCCAGAGTGTGGCTTGGTACACATGACACTGCTGACATGGCAGCTAGGGCTCATGACGTGGCAGTATTAGCAATGAGGGGTCGATCTGCATGTTTAAATTTTGCTGACTCCGTATGGCGTCTGCCTATCCCACAGTCTAGTGATGTAATAGACATACAAAAGGCAGCTGCCGAAGCGGCCAAGGCTTTTAGACCGATCGTAGAGATTGCTAAAATATGTGTATGACATCATGGCAGAGGGACTAATGCTACCGTCACCACATATGGTAGAGCATGGTAATACTTTTGATGACGAATTATTTGATGACATGTCATTGTGGTGTTTTTAGTTTACACAAGAGTATTTTGAAGAAGGACTAAGATCCTCTCAAGTTGATATAAACATAATCGGTAATCTTTTTCTCACAATCAAAAAGAAAACTAGGCTCATTAGTGGGCATGCTTTTCTGTTTGTGAGAGAATATTACCAGTAATGTTCATATCAACTTGAGAGAATCTCAATTTTTTTTTAAAAAATGTTATGATCCCTTTTTCTCCCTTGTACAGAGCTCAAGTCAAATAAGGATATACTATTAGTTTACACTAAAGTTAGGGCATGCATCCGCCAAAAGAAGTCAGCAAAATTCAAACACGCAGATCGACCCCCTCATGCCGTTTTAGCTGTAGGATGTATAGCAAGAATTCTTAATTGGATAGCTGTAAATAACCCCAGGGCTATGGAACAAAGGAGTATCTCAGAGCTAGTACTGCGTTATCGGATGTCTTAGCTCACATACCAAATTAACAAACTTCCTACTCCTCAATCCTCAGTATATCGGGTGTCGTGTTTCCTTTAACTTTTTTCTTTGTGCTCTTTTCTTAGGATTTTGTTAAGCCAACATCACTTTTGTTCTAAAGAGATGTACAACGAATAAATTTTCAAAAAGAATGAATCTGAGATACTTATTTGAGCTTGTAACTTTTTAATTTTCAATTGACATTTTCTTTTCATTATTGACATTGTTTCATTGAGATACTTATTTGAGCTTGTAACTTTTTAATTATAATGTATGATAACACATAAACGGATGGAGTATTTTTCCTGTTTAGGTTATTAACGGTTGGAATTGTAGATTGAATATTTCGGTAGAACCGCCGATTGATTCGATCGAAAGTGTTTTTAACTTGTTCGTTATTACCCTATATCCCCTACAGATTTTGGGAGCCGAGGCGACTTAGATTTAGACGACTTTCTGGTGTTAATCTTGGTAGCGTTTGTGAACCGCGCGTCCTTAACCACCATCAAATGTACACAATTGGCGAAATTTGAACCTAGGATCTTTGGTAAATCAATGACCATACCTAACAGGTCATTTGATGATGCCTTAAAGTTGTTTAATATTGATTATCTTAAATTTCTAGACAATTTAGTAAATCAACATGTAAGTTTGGTTGAAATGTCCGCAAGAATTTTTTCATCAAGTACACCAAAACTCTTTTAAGAGGAGGCATCACCGGTACACCAGCAAACCAAAATCGTGGTACAAAGCCGCGTTTTTTGAGAAAATTTTGAACGTTGGAACATAGTTTATTTGGTTGATAAAAAAAAAAAAAAAAAAATCCTCTGTAAAACCAAACCATTTCACTTCAACTTTTCATAATAACAATACACAAACCAAACCATTTCACACACTAATCCTTCAAAATTTGGCGAAACCATGGATCGAGGAAGAGATAAAAACTTTCTCCACGTCAATCTCTCATCCATCCCCGAATTTTCGTTCCACAACCCCAATCTCCACCCTTTTACCAATATAATATGGGTCCTCCTCAAATGAATCCACAACACTACAACATCACTACTACAGCGAGTTTTCCCGTTCCAAAACATTGATGAAGGCCGTGCGAAACACAACCACTACCAAGCGGCGAAGATGAGGAAGTTCAAGAAGTTGATCCGAGAGGAATAAAAAGCTTTCGCGGGAGGAGGCCCGTGAATTTTGGTGCGGCGGCACAAGAGGAGGCTTTGGCGAAAGCATGGATTCAATCTCGAATGTGGTGTTGTCGGTAATGAACAAAAGTCCGACGGTTTTTGGAAACGGGTTCTCAAGCATTACGAGTCAAGTATGGGTTCAAGTTCACGAACTTTTCATTCGTTGAATACCAAGTGGAAAACAATGAACACGGCCATGGGTATTTTCAACGGCTACTACCTCCAATCGGTATAAATTATATTTATTATTTTACATAATCTAAACTTTTTATTTTGCATAATCTATACTATATTATTTACAATTACATTATTTGTTTAAGCTATATTTTTATTATTTTGTATATAATGTAGAAACGTGCTAAGGCTAGTGGGTGCAACGACTTAGACGTGGTGAGGCAAGCTGAGTCCGATTACCATACAGCAAAGAAAAGACAATTTACTCATACCTTGGCGTGGGAGGTTGTCAGAGGTCATGACAAATGGACGAGCAAGAATGTTTCAAGGTATTCCGGTGCGACAAGCAACTCTTCAAAAAGAAGTCGGGGAGTATGAATCGGCAAGCAACACCGTTCCGACATGAATGAAGACCCACCCTCCACTTTCAAGAAAGATGAAAAGAAGCAAGCCGTATCCTCGTCGATCTCAAGTGTTGCGGATGAAATCAACTCGAATACACAAAAGAAGATGAATATTTGGCGAAAAAACGAGAAGGATGCGTTGGCAAAACAATTGTTGGCTACACAAATCGAGGGGCGAAGTTCAAGAATGAACAACGGAGATGAAGTATTTTTGGAGCAGCATGATCACATTCGCGATCCCGCTATGTTGGAATTCGTTCGAACCAAAACGTCAACTTGCGCCCAAACACGGATGGGCTTGCAATTTTAAGTTGTAGTTTCAACTTGTTTTAATTTCAAATTATGTAATGTTTTATGTTATGTTTAAGTATTATGTTATGTTTTAAGTATTATGTTATGTTTTTTTAAGTATTATGTAATGTTTTATTTTATTTAATGAAATGGTATGTTTTATTTTAAATATTGTATGTGATTTTATGTATGAAAAAAAAAAAAAAAATTGGGTACAAATTGGTGACCACTCCTCCACTTAGGGTATGGTTAGGGTAAAATTGACTTTTGATGTAAGGTTTTATTGGATGGAGGTGAGTGGCACTGGGTATTAGGTGACCACCCCCTCCCTTAGAGATTCCACATGGTTTGTTTGGTTGATATTTGTGCTTCCACGTCAAGAAAGCGACAATTCTTAGCTTTATGCCCTAGTTTCCCACATACTCAACAATGATAGACTTTTTTTAAGTTATTGTTCTTTTGTTAGAGCATGCACAACAATAACATCGCTCACGTCAGCGCCACATCAGCTTTAACATTTCACCTTAATATCCTCAAAAAACACTCACATCAATAACATCCTAATAACATCAATAACATTCCCAACAATTTACAAAAACAACCCTCATTTAGGGGCATAAAAAAAAAAAACGCCCGTTGCTTTCATAACGCGGAGAGACTAACGCCTAAATAACGCGGATCCTCCAAAGGTAATAACGGCTTTAACGCCGTTAATTGGTTAAAAACGCCGTTTTGGCGTTATCTTTATTCATGCTCTTAGGTGTATTCTTTCTTTCCATCTCTGGAAGAATTTTACCCAAAACCACAACTGTTTTTGCCTTTATTTTTGTGGTAGGACTTGGATTTGGAAGAACTTTCTCCAACCATGTTCTCACTTGCTTTTATTGAATTTGCATCAAACTTTCTATACATTTAGTTATCTTCTTTGACACAAATTTTGAGAAATAGTTGCTCAAAAATCATATCATCAGTCAAATATTTAAGATATAACTTAAATATTTTTTAGGATTGGGACAACTTTTGAATAATAGAACCAACAAGAAAGTTAGAGCTAATACCCATGCCTTTTACTCGATTTGTGGACTATGATTTGAAGTTCTTCCACTTGCTTAATAACCGGTTGTACATCATTCATGTTGAAGTTAAGAAGCTTTCCAACAACAAATTTCTTAAAATATGCAACTTCAGTCATGTATTTCTTTTTCAATGATTCTCTAATTTCCTTTGTATTTGAAAAGGTTGAATAGATATCATACAAGGAATCGTCCAAAGCATTCGAAGGTTATTTCAACAATTATTTTTATTATGATTTCAAAGTGAGGCAGCCTTTTTCACAGTCGAACATTATGTCCTTCAACATTCGGATATGCTGGTTCAGAATCCGTAAGAACATTCAACACAAGGATGGTTATATGCTTAAATCATGTGCCAACATCACCTTAATTATCTATGCTTAAAATATGATTATGTGTTAATTATGTTCCCACAATTTATGTCATGTATATTCATTAGAATTTAACAAAATATTTATTTGAAACATACTTACATGATATAAATTTTTTTAAATGGGTAAGTATTTATTGAGAAGAAACTTTAGAATGAAAATGATGAGAAATAATCATAACCACATATTTAAGATGTATCGATTTGATTAGACGTATCTTTATTCTTTTAATGTATCCAATCACACTACTAGAAAAAATGCCATTAGCAAAAATTATTTTAACAACAATAGAGAAATCGTTGCTAAATTATGCATTTAGCAGCTAATTTTAGCAACGAAATTGTTAACAAAGTTGATATTTTTTTAGCAACAAAAAAATTAGTTGGTATTTTTAACAAATGACCATAAATATTTGTTGCTAATTTAGCAACGACTAAGAAATTTCGTTGCATTCTAAAATTAGCACCGGTCGAATTAGCAACTAGCATCAATTGATGCTAATTCGGTCGGTGCTAATTTGAGAATGCAACAAAATTGCTTAGTGGTTGCTAAATTAACAACAAATATTTATGATCTTTTGTAGAAGTACCAACTAATTTTTTTTTGTTGCTAAAAAATTTGCAACATTGTTAACAATTTTGTTGCTAAAATTAGATGTTAAATGCATAATTTAGCTACGATTTCTCTATTATTGTTAAAATAATTATTGCTAATGGCCTTTTTTCTAGTAGTGTCAGTTTCGAGAATGATTTTGAAGTAAAAACGATGCAAAATAGTAGTAGCAACACATTTGAGTCACATTTAACGAAAATACATATGATTGACCTAACTTGATGAAATGCATATAATTTTGAGCCATAAACTATATTAGGGATACATCTAAATGTCTAATGATACATCTAGTTCAAATCAAAACACTTTAATAAATAATAATAGTTATTTCTCATCTGTGTCACTCTAAAATTTATTCTCATTCACTCTCAACTTGTAAACCAAATAAATGTGGAGAAAATTGCAGTCTAAGGGTTGCTCTTTATTGTCTGGTCCACTAGGTTTTGAGGGTCAATTATACCCTTAGAAAAAGACCATATGTCACAACTCACAAGTCGACCACCGTCGCTTATATAACAAATTCACTTTAAAGATGGACAAACCTAAGGTTAATTTAGAAAGGACCATGTATATCACAAGTCGACCACCATCGCTTATATCACAATGCCTTCAAGTTAAAAATGGACAAATTTAAAGGTTAATTTAAAAAGGACCATGCATGTATGCCACAAGTCGACCACCATCACTTATATTTATAATGTCTTCACTTTAATTGAATAAATTTAAGGTTAATTCAGAAAAGGATCATGCATGACTTGACCATCAGTTATAATATAATATCTTCACTTTAATTGAATAAATTTAAGGTTAATTTAGAAAAGGACCCTGCATGTCACAAGTCGACTACCATCACTTATATCATAATGTTTTCACTTTTAAAGTGGACAAATTTAAGGTTAATTTATTCAATGTGCTTTAATTTTGTGGTTTAAAATTTGTGCTTTCTTGAACGACATATTCTCGCGTTAGAGCTCTAGTAAGAAGCTAGAAAAAATAACTTTAAAAATGAGAATTATATATAAGTATGTTTGGATCAATGATCAAATCGTTCCAATTAGGGCGAAAGCTCATGTTCCTATATGGGTGACTTAAGAGAAACAAAAGGGTTTGATTTCATCACCGAGCAAATATTCTTTTGGTGGTTTTCGCAGCACAACTTTAGTTATCATGTAATATCTTATGATCAATGCATATCTTCTAGAACTCACTCGATCGAAAATGATCATATCATGCAACTAAAATCAAGACCAATGTAGGTATTACGCTTCTTATTAGTTCTTTAAGACATGCCTGACAATGAAGACATGCTTCACTAAATGTGTAGGGAACCATTGGTCAAGAGGATACATGTATAGTAACTATTCCATGAATGTGCATATGATGTCTTCAATCACCCAAGCCTCGTGTTCCTACCTGGTAGACGCACTAATTCTTACGAGACTTATGAACGGGAAATTTGATAGAGAATTGGTTTAATTTGGTTGCAATTAATCAGAAGAAAATAAATAATTATAAATATATTTTGAGGTACTAAATGTGTAAGGCCGGGTGTAATAAGGAGAACTCAAGATCGCATTCACAATCGTCACTTCAATGTAATCTCAACATTTTCTCTCTACAATCAACTTCACCGCAAACAAAGAGTTTTTTTTTTTTTTTTTTTTTTTTTCAACTTATTGAGTGGGCTGAAAGCATTTTTTCATCGTAACGGGGAGACCAACAAAAAACTCTCTCAAATAAGTGGCTAAAGTAAACATCACCCCAAACCACTTAATTCAAAAACACCCTCTTAGTGTAATAAGACAATCAACTTCACCATCAAAATATACTCCACTTAAACATATGTATATATATACCCCAGCAAAACATACACACAAAGACAAAAGCACACACTAGACGACTCGATCGTCCACACGACCGAGTCTTGCAAATTTGTCATCTGAGTGTTAAGTGGACTGATTTGTATTAGATTGATATTAGTATTTGTGTTAGTTTAGGCTCAAATGTAAGTGTTAGGTTAGTGATCATTAGTATGAATATTGGGTCTCATGTAAACATTATTATCAATCGACTAGTCATTCACGTCTTACATGATAGCGGAGCTTTTGATAAAATCTATCGCTTAAAAGTTTCCAAACCCCTGGTCATCGGCTACTAGCCTATGTCCTATTTATTTTGGTTTAATTAGTTTTTTGCCGCCATGTCATCTGCATTTTTATTTCATTTTTTGTTATGATCCTATATCGGTCAAGTATGAGATTGGTTGATGGTTTATAAGGTTTAGATATCCCCTTCTCTTACAAGCTAGCTTTTGAGTGAGTTCTACACTTGAGCTTATGAAGATTGATATGAGCCTAGTATGCGATAAGTTCGTATAAATTGGTATCAGAGTTAGCCCTACCTTTCGAAGTTCCAACGTTCAAGTGGTGGCCAGTGAAGTGGTTGCATGGACCCGAAAGAATGGTGTCAACCATGACAAACATAGCCGTGACCAACGAGCTCGGAGTGGTGGCCTATAAAGTGCTGGCTATGACCCAAAGAGGGGTGCCAACCGTGACCAACGAGGACGTTAGTTCTTCAAAAGGCGGGGTATTGTCATGATCCAACATCGGCCAAGTATGATATTGGTTGATGGTTTATAAAGTTTAAATGTCCTATTCTCTTACAAGCTAACTTTTTTGAGTGAGTTCTACACTTGAGCTTATGAACATCGATACAAGCTTAGTATGAGACGTGTTCGTATCAATTTTGTCCGATCAATTTCAATTTTTTCTTGTTTTGTTAAACCTTCAATTTTCTAATACCTCCATTAGTTGCTAACTCCTCACATGAAAAGCAACGTGAAAAGGCATTAAGTTATTATTTTATATTTAACATTTTGTTTATGTGATTGGTTAATTCCTTTGACTTGTCCAAAATTTGTGTCAGATTCATACAGATAAAGTTTTGTCAAAGGGAATTAAAAGTATCGACTAGATTGTTTTTTTCTTAGTTTTTCGATCCTTTTTTGTCGACTAAAGTCGATTGCTTTTTTTATTAGTCGACTGCCATTCGACTTCTTAACACTAAGTTGTTCTTTGCTTCGATTCACCTCAACCGTAGTTTAAGATGACAAAGCTAATTATGCCGTCTAATATTACTAATTCAAAATTAAGAAATATCTGATGTCTTAAAGCACATTATTAGTGAATTAACAAGTTCTTCTACGGTTAATTTAATTCACTTGATGTCGATTCCATCATCAAATCATGTTTTTTTTTTCTTTTAACGCACCAGTACTATTGCTTTAGAAGATGAACTACGGGTCCTACAACTTGATGATCGGACTGTTGATGCTTACTTTCAAAAGATAGAATCAATTGTTACGTTATTATATGCTCTTGGCTCTCTGATGAGTAGTGATGGTTACTGCGTATGCTATTAATGGCTTGAGTGATAAATTCGCTCATGTTGCTGGTATAATTGCTTATCGGAATCCCTTTTCCGATCTAGCTAGGGTTCGCTACATCATTACAATTGAAGAGATGTTCCTCAACTCCAAGCAATAGTTTTTACCAATGGTCATCCTTTTGCTTTGTGTGCTGAGTTTTGAGACAGTTTGAGCATTCGTTCCTCTCACGCTCCAACTGCGGGGCTAGTAAGCGTACTACTTTGTATTAAAATTGATATTAGTATTTGCGTTAGTTAGTGTTAGGTTAGACGTTAGTATAAATATTAGGTATCGTGTAAACACTATTATCAAGCAATATTATCAACCGATTAATCATTCACGTCTTACACTAAGACACGTGCTCCCTTGCCTCTGTAATAAGAACAACACGACTTGCATGCCACCTATGCAGTGAAGATTCAGTCATCAAGCATGAGCATCTATTACGGCTGGTCTAATTCAGTCATGTTAAATAGATCAAAGATCACAAGCAAGTTTACGACAACAATGCTCAATTTGTTGGAGCGAAATAGGATGCCGTAAATGTAGACACTCGTATAGTTATATACGTACAATTTTACATATGTTGTTTTAGTCTATCGCAAAATTTGATTTATCCGCTGAGATAAGTAGGAGATATTTTTCTTGTCATGAGATGAATCACTTTGCATTAATAATACGAAAATGAAAAAGAATATAAGTCATATATAGTCCAAGAAGTGCTACTCTTTATGGTCTACTAGCTCCCCATTGACTTAAATCACCATGTTTGTGCGCAGTTGAAATAATGCATGTCTAACTTTAACGGTTCAACACCTACATTGGATTTTATTGTCAGATCCAAGTAGTTTGTTGTATTCATATCACTTTCTGTTAAAAAATAAAAATACATCACTTCACTTAATTAGTGTACCTTGTATTGTAACCATAAGTGAACAATGCGAAATGAACCTCAAATACGTTAAACATATGTGTGTATAACTGTGTATTAAGGATCAGATCAGAGCCTCCTTATCACGCTAACATCTCTTCTCGGCATCACTATAAACATATAACAAACAAATAACGTAAACGAGGAAACATATTTCACAAAGTATTACATGCAATTTCACTGCATATATACAATATAGATATCCACAGTTGTCTTTACCGAACTTGAATCCTAAGTTCTCACTCAATCACATTTGTTAAGTTACAAGCCCTTTAGTGAAGACGACATATAATTTATAATTTTTAGAACTTTATTATCCGTGAAGACATATCAACATGGAAGAAATTGACCATTTCAAATTAACACCAGCCAAATACAAAAGTGCAAAACTATTGATACTAAATTGTTTTTCTAGTATGATTTAATTCCAACTTGAACAGACAGCTGATTATCCTCGTAACAAGAAAAGCCTGGATTATTATATATGACAACAAAAGCATAGGTATCTCACGTTCTCACTCACTACTCACTAGCTAGTTCTCATAAATATCTTACACAAGCTCTTATAAATATCTTATAGACACCTCACACAAGCTCTTATAAATATCTCACATTCTCACTCACACACTCGCACGTAACACACTTGTACGTGTCTTCCTCTACTACTCTTCACACGTACACATCTATTTACATGTATAAATATCAAGCACTACTTAGCTTGCAAGTTGCATATAATAATTTCACAAGCTCCACATGCATATCGAATCACAATACCTTCTTTGAGGCAAATTTGTTCGTGTGCATACCTATTTACAACCAGAACTGATGTTGGCTTCACAAAACCCTAAGAAAAGAGCAGGAAGAAAAAAATTTAAGGTGACACGACACCCAGTATATAGAGGTGTAAGGAGTAGGAAGTTTGGTAAATTAAGGATATAGGTTTCCCTTTTCTCCCTTTTTAGAGCTCAAGTCAAATAAGGATATACTCCGTATTATTAGTGTGCTCTAGGGTTAGGGACAGCCAAAGTGAGTCAGTAAAATTTAAACACGCGGATCGACCTCTCACTGCTAAAACTGCCACGTCATGTGCTCTGGCTGCCATTTCAACACTAGGATGTGTGTACCAAGCCACATTCTGGGTTGCATTATCGGATGTCTAACTTCATATACTCATTCTGGGTTGCATTATCATATCGGGTGCCGTGTCTCCTTAAACTTTTTTCTTCCTGCTCTTTTCTTAGGGTTTTGTAAAGCCAACATCACTCTTGTTCTACAGAGGTATGTACAACAAACCAATTTGCCAAAAGAAGGCATTGTGACAATGTTTGATATATATTTGAGCTTGTGGCTCTGTAATTTTGTATTACCGTTCTCTTTTCATTATTGACCTAGTTTCATCTTGTAGAGACAATGATCACATATCAAAATAGTACTGTATGCATCTTAAAATTATTGTCACGAAGCGAAAATCACAGAGAAAGCGAGAATGCGATAATTTTTAAGTAATCAAATAGAATGTTCTCACTAAATTCTCTTTTTATTACTTAAAATGAAAAGTGAACAATTTTTCTAAGCTGTACATCTAAAAAAAAAATATAGACTATAATTATGAGACTGGGATAGTAATACAGTATCATTATTAACTTTATAATAACCTTGAAAGTGTTATCACAAAAAGTATGTTTGATATACTTCAAAATTACCCTTCCCAACAGGGATAAACGTTAGATAATGTAATTCTTATGAAAACTAAAGTATAATAACACAAGACGGATGAGGTTTTTTCTTGTTCAGGTTATTAAGGGAGAGCGAGCCTTTTCGACTTTGATTTAGACGGCTTTATGAGTTTAATCCTGACAGTGTTTCTAACCCACCCCTGAACAACATCAAATGTACATAACTAGCGAAATATAAACCTTGGATCTTTGGTAAAGAAAATAAATGACCATACCCACTAGGTCTTTTGATGATGGCTTAAAAACTGTTCAATACTGATCATCTTAAATTTCTAAACAATTTTTACTGTGTTTTTGAGTGCTTTTTAGTATTGAAAAGTAAAGCAATAGGAGGTAAACAATTTGGGCCAAATTATAGGAGGAAATACTTGTTTCTAAAATCAATCAAATAACACTTGTTTTTCAATCCCTTTTCTTTTCTTCTCTTCTTCCTTAAGTGGTACTCGAGAACACAACTCTCTTTATTTCTTTTAATTCTTTCCATTTTTTCCTTTAGTCATACTCGATAATAGTAAATCAACATGTTGCACGCGAGCTGTTTGAATGTTGATAACTTATCTTGTATATAATATGTCTTGATTGTGGGTTCTACCGTTTTGAATGTTGAGCATAATCTTGATTCACTACTACAAAAACTGTATTTTCCCAACGATTTTTCCCACAAGAGAAAAGTCGTGGGAATTTTCCTACAAATAAGCGACAATTTACACACCAATTGATTGACCAGATTTCCGTGGGAAATCGGTTGCGATGTTCCCACGGATTAGCGACAAGCTACACGTTAATTTGTTGACCAAGTTTTTTGTGGGAAATCTGTCCCAAATTTTCCACCGATTAGCTATTGTTTTACCGCTTACTATTATTTATATAATATTCAAATGGATTACCCATCGATTTCATAAATGCATGTCAAATTCGTGGGTAGTTTACCTACTCATTTCCCAAAATAATATCATTTTTGTGTTTCTGTTGCCTTATAATTTACGGCATTACTATGTATGTCTTCATATATGTTTCTAGCTTCATATTATATGTGTTTTTCCATTGATTGTAATTATTTGTGTAGGTATTACAAATGTATGCGTGTGCATATAATGCGTATTTGTGTATACATGTGTCCCACGAACCATTGCATATACATGAACGTTTGTATATATGTGGTGTAAGTTGATTTTCACTTTATATGTGCTTGTAGTTTCATATTGTATATGTTTATTTATTAATGTAACTATTTGTGTTAGTTTTACAAGTGTATGTGTAGGTTTAGGTTTAACCTTCTAGTGGAAAAAACCATTTTATATGTATGGATATTTACACGTATATGCTCTATATGTCCATTTACAACCTTCATTGTATCTATAGATTTTTTATGTAGGTATATGGGCGTGTATATACGTGAAAGTGTAACTATATAAAAAAACCTAAAAGAAAACGATTATGTCTGTGGGAAAGTCATCGGAAATTCTCACAGATTTCCTACCAATTTGCTAAATCCGTGGAAAATATATGTTTAAATACCCCCTGATTTCTCACAAAAAATATTGTCTTTATGTTTTATATACTTACACATTCCCATATTACTTAGTATGACTTCATATGTGATTGTAGTTTCATATTATATGTATTTGTTTATTAACATAACTATTTATGTGAGTATCACAGGTATTTGTATAGGTTTAGGTATAACTTATTTATGTAACAAATCATTGCATATGTATTAATATCTACACGGTCGTGTTTTGTATGTCCGTCATGACCTTCGTTGTATCATTAGATGTTTTGAGTGTATTTATACAATGATGGGTTTGTGCGTGAACATATAACTATATTAAAAAGGTAAGGAATTGACTAGGTCTGTGAGAAATTCATCAGTACTTTCCCACATATTACCCACCAATACTAAAAGTATGTGGGAAACCCGTGGGTAATACCAACTGATTTCACACATAATATATACTTTTTTTTTTCATACTTGCGGATTTTCACATTACTCTTTTATACATTAGCGGAAGCTAACATCATCGTTTAGCCTCTCATATATTTCATTATAAGATAAAATTTGACTTAACGAATCATAACTTTTAGCAAAAACACGTTACATGTAGGATATGAGTGTAAATATGTGACAAAGGTCATATCGGCTACTAATGATCAACTAATGGTTAAACAACGACCTTGCCATTTTTTGTATATATACATAGATTGACTTTTTCTCATAACGTTAATTTCACACAAATCACCTACAGAAATATCTTTAAATGTGTTTACGATGTTACTTACAGAACACGTGAGTGATCTATCGATCAATAAATTAGACGTTCAACTATTGTTTGAGATATGTCACCAATCTTATAAGATACTAGTAACTAACAACCAAAATAGTAAATTAAAACCTTCACCTAAAAATTACATGTTTTTTGTAACTTTGTAACTTAACTCATTTTAGTAACTTTTCTTTTGACAAGATATCAATTACTTCACTTGTAATTTTATTGTGTTTGTAAGGAAAGTATATTAGAACTTTGGGCGACTTCACATGGATTGCCAACATTTCATTTTTAATGGACAAGATGCAACTAAACATCTTAATCACAACAAAAACAAATACTCCCCCATCATTTTTTCTCATATTACCACACACTAACCTAAAAAAAAACTAGACATATCTCTCTTTATCCATCTCTCTTGTTCAGCTGCCACCAAGATCCACCGACAGCGCCACCTCTCCATCTCCCTAGTTCAGCCACCACTAAGATCCACCGACGCGGCCACCTCTCCATCTCTCTGGTTCAGCCACCACCAAGATCCACTGACGGTAAAGCATTCACTAACACATACTCACACCACTACTACAAGAAAATGCTGAAAGACATGCTCGAAGACTCACACCTTCTTCCAATAAAAGACCCGACGAGAAACAAATGGCTAATGAGTTGCTGGAAAATAAATTACCTCTCGAAATCTAGGAGCTTTTGAAGTATTATGGGTTTTTGTTGTAGTATGTATAAACCATGGTTGTCAGGATCCCGATCCTGATCTTAGGATCTTACGATTTTACGATCATCAAAGCAAAACGATCCGGATCCTACATAGGATCTTTGCAAGCTTAAGATCTTATAGGATCCCGATCTTGACCATACGATCTTCGATCTAATCCGATCCGATCTTACTTTTCTCGGATTACAAACTAAAAACTACAAATTTATGGATTGTTTGTTTGTAGAATTCAAAAACAACATGTTAATCTTTTTTAACATTTTATAATCATAATTTAGGACAACATTTATATGAAACATTCATAGTATTTTATGGTTATAATGTATTAGAATTTGTAGATTTGTATAAAATTACATAAAGTATTAAGAAATAACATTAGAGTAGGATCTTAAGATCCTGATCCGATCTTACGATCACAATCTTGCAAAGACGAAAACGATCCTAGATAAGATCCCGATCTTGACAACCTTGGTATAAACTATTTGTTTTTTTTCTTCATAACATAGCATTTATGTATCTTATGTCATTTTGTGGCAGATTTATGTGTTTTGGACCATTGATTTATATATGAAATTTATTCTATTTAGATATTAGATAATGCATTTGATGATCTGATTACTAGAATGTTAGTTTTTGTATTTCAAAATATAAAATAAAATGTTTAATTACGAATTATACTAAAAGAAATTAACCACTGATTTTGTGAAAAATAGTTCGTCAGAATATTATTGGCCGGAATTCTTTGTCGGAAAAACATAGGAAATTCTTGGGAAAGCTATCGGTGGGAAATTCGTTGGAAAGAGTTGTGTGAAAACGTGAAAAATATGTCATGAGCAAATTGTTGGAAATATGCGGCAAATTTTTTTTTTGGAACATTAGCGGGAAATTCTTGCCATAAATATGTGGCAAATATACTTGAGAAATCCGTGGCTAATTTTACCCACAGATTAGAGACGACAAATCTAGTGTGAACATAGTCAAGGACTGTGGGAAGATTGTTGGGAAAATATTTACCCACAAGATTTTTATCAAAGAAATAATTCCGTGTTTAATCTGTAAAAAAAGGCCTTTTCCCACGAGGTTTCTCACGGATTTTACCGTGTGAAAAACTTGTTTGTGTAATAGTGATTCTAACAATCATTTTACTCATTTATCATGCTCTGATTATACACCTTTCTTCTTTTTTATAACAATCTATCAAAATATGATGTTTTATAAGCTTCTTCGATTCCTTAATCCTACACCACTAGCGCTAATTAATCACTGATGGACAAAAACCTCTTAATAAACATAATAAGATTACTAACAGACAAAGATTGTTTGAAAATGGGAAAGGCCTTGCGAGCTTCTTTTCTTCTATGGAGACACTAAATAGTGAACAAATGCGCTACAAAATACTGTTTGTGCTGCTTAAACATCCACATAACACGTCTTGTTATTTCAGTTATTTGTATTACTTACAAAGAGAAAGCATTCGTTTAAAACTTAAAAACTTACAAAATAAGCAATATTGGAGTAACCTACTCATACTCATAAAAGGCGCTGCAATCTATTAAAAATATTCAAATATAAAAATATTCAAATATTTAATTACAATTAAAACAACTAACTTTCATTCACTTTCACCTACTCCACATTCATATATATACATAGAAGAATAACACATACAAATAAATGCTACTATACATCGTCATTGCTATACGTCTGTAATCGTTTAGTTTTGCTAAATACGTGATTAAATTCGTAGAACCATATTTATATGTCCAGAGCAAGACTCGAAAATATAGAAGGATCCAAATTTTTTTATCATTAATTATCTAATGGTAATAATCATGGTTATCAAGATCACGATCTTGATCTTGATCGTAGGATCGTACAATCTTACAATCATATATTAGAAAACATTGCAAGATTGAAGTAGGATCGGAGTTAGCATAAGATCGAAGTAAGATCATGAGATAGCTAGTAAGATCTGAGGATCGCCATTGATCCCGATCCTACTTAAAGCCTAAGTTTTAGAATTAAGCAAACTTTTTACAAAAATTAAACTCACTTTCTAAATTTTGATCCAATTTTACCTTTATAAATGACCGACATTTACTCATTTCTTATTTCTTTTTGAACCACAGCGCTTATCATATGACTCAAACATGAAATAATTGCATGTATTGAATTATTTATGTTACGACGGTGTTTAAATTTTGAAATGTATTCACATTCACTTAAATTCGTCTTTTATATCGAATTTTACATGAAACTCTAACACTACAACCCCTATCTAAAAAATCACACTTTTGTAGGATTTTACGCTACCAATTCGATCTTACAATCCCAATCCTGTGAGAACAAAAACGATATTAAATAGGATCACGATCTTGATAACCTTAATGATAATGGCTTCTTTTAAAGCTCTTTGAAACCAAATAAACGTGCTATGCATATGTCATTTTTCATCGCTAATGCTTGAATTAAAAAGAATTTCACACTCATGTAATATTATCGATTTTAAATTCTCTCTTAGTAATATTATCGATTTTTATTTTATTTGTGTTATTAGTGTGTGTTTGTATTGTTGTGTGTGTTTGTAGTGTGTGTTTTAGTGTGTGTGTTTGAAGGAGGAAGAAGAACAAGAATTCTTTACTTAGAGTAAAGTTTAGATGAAAGGTTGAGGTTTAGTTATGTATTGTATTTTAATTTGAATGAAATGAATTTATTTAGTTTTTATTTGGAAGTGAAAATTGAATAAAAAAATAAAGTGGTAGTGGTGGGCCGAAAATCATCCATGTTATGACACCTAACTTATCAATTTTGGCATTAATCATCCTTTGTTGACTTTATTGGTAAATTAAAAAGTGCGCTATGGCAGCGTCAAGGCGCCGCTAAAGGCGTGACCTCTCAGTTAAGAAATAGACCAAGATGTCAACTCTAGGTGTGGCGTGAGATGAGGAAGGAAAGGTAGCGCTAAGGCGTGAGACGTGGCGAGTTTTCTTTGATTCAACTCCGATAAATTTTATTTTTATTTTTTTAAATTAAGAATATTACATATAGCGATACTTTCTTTTATTTATTTATTCTATACAATGCTTTTTGTAAACTCGATATATATGAAATGTGATATAAATATATAAATATTTTTATATTTTGTGGCGCCTTATGCTACGCCTTAAAAAAACAAAAGCTTCGCTTTGACCGCTAATGTGTGAGGGTTGACCATGCCACCACGCCATGTCTCGCGCTATTTACAAATTTACGTAAATATCATCATTATGGTTTGTTATATTAGCAAATACATCCCTATAAAGAAAAGTCGCCTATATTACACCATTGTAAAATTACCACCTTACCCCTATCTTGCTTACCAAACACTTTTCTTACTCGTATACACAAACAAGAACACAACCACATACTAAAGCATAGTTCATACCCCTATATATCTCTACAGATAGAACACTTTACTCGCGTTCCTTTTTTATTTTTCATCCTATCCAACATGCACCATCTCAACCAACTTTTGTTATCATGACCACCACATTGTTGAAACTTCGACGTTGTCATCACCAAAAAATAATCTTCACCCATTTACAACCCAACAACCACCACATATCAACACCCGAGCAACCACAACCACCAGATCCAATGCAAAAGCGCCACACCAAACCCCCACCAACGTCCATGAAATCATCAGATATGTCAAAGGATTTTGTTCTTATTTTTAGTTAAGAATTAATATAAGATAGAGTAAATTACACCGTGTTGTGGAATAACCGCGATAATATCCCACCGCCTAGGTAAAGAGTGTGAATCTTTCAACACCACAAGATACCTCAAACTAGCTTATTGAAAATTAAGACACTATAAAATGAACAACAGAATGGAACACCGAACTTTCTTCTATATTTCTCAATCAAAGAAACATTGCAAAACTAGAAACCTACTAGTACAAAAGAAAGGAAGATTGAACACTACAAGATTTCTTGTATGTGTGTTTTGGTGTGCCTGAAACCAAATGCAAAGCCTTGTATTTATAGGCTTCAAAATATCACAAGGTGCTAGCAATTTGACTCCTCCAACTTTCATATATTCTTCCAACTTGTAGATTTGCATATCTTAGTTGAGATATGATAGAGCCACTTGCTTACATTCGTTGAATCAAATATGAGCTATAACCAACAAATCTCCACCTTGGCGAATATCAATTCTTCAATCTTGCCTTCAACCATCATTGGTGGAGTCTTCAAACCAATATGTTAGGAATTGGAAATTTCATAAGGAAGTGTCGGTCACCCCAATTACTGTTTAGCATATCTTAGCTCGTAGACTTTATGTTATTTAGTAGTTATTAGCTTAGTTATTAGTTAAAGTAACACCGTGGAGGAAGGACGGTCTTTACCCATCAGTATGCACGATCCACATCCGAAGGAGGACGTGTAGTATGTAACTATAAATACCCTCTACCTCCCAAGGTAGAGGGTTGCACCTTTCACTTAATCTAACCTTCTTTCTTTTGTTTATTTTCTCTCTCTAGAAAGGCTCCCATCTTCCACTTTCTCTCTCTAAAACTCTATCTCATTCGATCCATACTAGTGTTTGTTATGTGTTTATGAAAACCAATATATTACAAATGTTATCAAGAGCCATGGTTTGATCACTCATCTCTCATGTTCTTGGATTTCTAGTGGTTTTCATAAGGTTTTTGGGATTGTATGAGTTTAGAGTAGTTAGCATCATTTGGACCATTTCTTGTGTTAAAGTTTGGATTTTGATAGTACTTTTATGTTTAGAATCATTATAAGTATTTAGGTTTTGATTTGGAAGGCTTGAATCATCGTGGTTAAGGTGTTTTTGGATTGAAAAGTTGTGTTTTTAAACTTTTCTTATAAGCGATTTGTGCCACGGTATAATATTCATCCAAGCGATTTGTCCCTGTTTGGATCATTTGCTGAAGCGATTTGTCCTGTTCTTGAAGCGATTTGTCCCTTCTGATGTTGCTTATTGAAGCGACTTGTCTTAGTTTGGTAGCGATTTGTCATCTTTTTGGTGAAGCGATTTGTCTATTGAGACAAAACGACAAGAAAGGACAAAGTAGTGGGTGTACTTGTGTACTAAGCGATTTGTCTTCTGAAGCGATTTGTCTTCTGAGCGATTTGTATTCTGAGCGATTTGTCTTCTGAGCGATTTGTCTTCTGAAGCGATTTGTCTTCTGAGCGATTTGTCTTCTGAAGCGATTTGCCAAGTTATGCGATTTGCCAATTCCTGCGATTTGTCTCCAAACCTGCTATTTGCCAAGTTCGATCCGCGGAACAGGGGGTATATATAAAGAATTAGGGAATATCACAAACTCAACCATAACACCAATTTATATTCACTTCCTTATCATCTTCTAGTTCCTTTACTACATTCTACTTCTCACTTTCTGACGGTTTGGTCTTGATTTTAGTAAAATCCGTGAAGATTCTATTTCTCGGTTTAAATCACGGACTTGTAAAATCCTGTACACATCAACATCATGTCTTACACTCGATTGATAATTTGAAGTACTCAAACCGTATGATCTTTGTTGACAACCATGAGAATATTAGCTATCTTGAGCAGTTCTGAGATGATGGAATCAATCAATGAGGATGTGAGATCTCCGTGTTCAGAATCTAAAGAAAGAGAATTGCACCAATCTAGGCTACATAATACCATGCATAAGGAAAGTAGCATTGAACCTTATCAACAACTTCACTCACACCTCATGTTACTTCTACCTATTGGTATGGAACGAACGTGCAATACTCTTTTCCGTCAAGATTCATCCACATTAACGGGAATATTACTATTGAACTTCGAACAATTGGAACAACAACTTGTCAAAGTAAAGGTTCATGAAGATAGTTCTAGAGCTGCACTTCAGGTGATCCATGAAAAATTTCAGTCATTCATTAGTAAGGAATTCACATCAGATTATGATCATCACATGACTGAAATGTCTTTCACAAGACACACTGGAATGGAAATTAACGTGTTCATTAAGACACTTATCCAACTCATGGATAATGTGGAGAAGTATATTGAGGAAGTTATTCAGAATGATGAAAAAGTGGATGAGTGTCGGGTACAGTTGAGAGATAGTTGTGATGAGTCGGGTAATGTATCAGTTGAAAGATCGGATGTTCTGAATGCAGAATAACATAGATAACAAAGAATGATGTAAAGATTGTTCGAACTCATGTCGGACAAGATGTGGATACGTAAATCGAAGGTGAATGAATGTCGGTGAATGAATGTCGGTGAATGAAATGAATGTCAAGTTCAATCAAGAGATTGTAGTGTTGAGATGGGTAAAGCACCGGATGATGGATCGGTTGGTACCGAATACATGGGCTCGAGGCGATGAGCTTGAAACAACCGATGAGTTCGGTGACTCTTGTTACACATGATGTGGATGCGGATATCGAGACGGATAAATGAGCAGTGTCACGTGATGAGGCACCTTAAGCTGTTCAACATAGTGCATCCGCTAATGTACCTAAACATCTTGATCTTAATCTTTGAACATGATTCGATAAATGTTCCTTGGTTGAGGTGAGTCTAATAATTTCCAAACAAATGATATGGTTGATAAAAGGCTTTTGATGAACTTTCAAACAAATTCTCAAAACTTGAAAACATTGCATTTCACTTGAAATTGCAATACAAAGAAAGGAAGAAAGTTTTCAAACTAAGAAACAATGTAAAAATCCGAATTTCACGAATTTCGTGAATTTTTGAAATAAACAATTTAAAAGCTCGACTTCATGCAAAAACTCGACTATCAAAATTTGAAGAAACATATTTCGATATGCATGTGAAAAGTAATTTGGTTACAAGTAATTCTGATGTTAATGATATTGATGATATTCAAATGAGAAATGATGAATTAGCGGTTTGTGTGGTCAAATTACTAAAGGAAAATGAGTCTTTGAGAAAGCATCACATAGAAATAAGTGACTATGTCAAAGAAACTAGAACTTAGTCAATGGAACAAACAAACTCTTTGATAGAAAAAATTGATGATCTCAAAGCTCAACTTCAGGAAAAGAGTTTCGCTATTGTTGCATTAAAGAATGAGCTTAGAAAAACCGAAGGGAAAAGTGTAAACACTAAGTTTACAAAACCATCAACCTTGGGGAAGCCAGTTTCTCATCCCACTAGAGACCGGTCCGTTGTTAGGCAGCCTACTGCATTTATATCTGAAAGAACAAAATCTTTAAAGACAAGGCTTGCCTCCCAAGTTGATACGATAAAAGTTTTGTCAAAACCAGTCAATTCATATAACAACCCGTAATTTTTTAGACTTGGTTTTACAATAAATTATACCTATTTTTCTATTTTCAAACTTTTCTAAACTTATTGGATTTGAAAACGAGAAAAACCGACATGGCACGTTCCGGCACAACCAAAATCTAATAAACGTTTTATTAAGCCTTCTTTAAAATTTCGTGGAATACTAGTCGAGTTTATACTCATTTTTGTGGAAATTTTATTTTAAAAACAATGGTTTTAATCTCGGGTTCGAAACCGACCGTTACCGAGACTTAGTGGGTCCCACACCACTATTATATAAAAGTTTAACAAAAATTACACAAACACCCCTTTTGCACTTAATTACACTACTCGCCCCAATTTTTCCTCTTGGGCAACATTGGCCCCTCCTTGCATATAAAAGAGTTTTTTTAGGGTTTCCACCCATTTTATCACACACCTCACCGGAATCCATTTTTTTCCGGCGCCGCTCCACTTTTCCGGCTAAATTCCGGTCACCTCAAAAGTTTAGCCGACATTTAGATCGAGAGGGTTACGTCATTTCTGGAAGAGAATAGAACGAGTGGAGCTCGTTTGGTCGTGTTTTGGAGCGTCACAGTCACCCCTCGTTGTACACCACCACACGCCGCCGCTCATCACCACCCTCACCACTCCTCTCTCTTTCGTTGGTAAGGACTCACGCGCCACTCTTTTCATTTTACTTTTTATTTTCAAAACCCTAACCGGTTTTTAATAAACCTAAACGATTTTTATATAAAAGCTAAACTAAAACTTATGATTTCGAGTCAAACTCGTGTGGATCTAGTGTTTAACGCCTAAACTCGTTCGAACTCACTACTGAGTCGCTTGACTCACTTGACTCGCCACTGAGTCACTCGACTCGTGGCTGTGATTACCATTTTTGTGTTGATTTTTAGTTTTATGTGCATAATCTCGTCCTTGTACCATCATTTTTGGTTATTTGATACTCGTTGATTTTTTTATGGGTTAGACAAATGGTTTGGGTGTCGTGAGGGTTTGAGTCGTGACTCATGGGAGTCACTGGTTGATGTTCTTGTTATTATTGGAGTCGTGGTAAATAGCCTGGCGTAGTTATTGTTGTATGTTGGTTTCCAGTTTGAACTTAGTGCTTATGATTGGGTATTACCCTCGTAAGAGTTGTTTGAGTTGCGTAATTATTGTCATGTTGGTATTGATTTGCTCAAGTCTTTTTGGTTAACAGTTGGTATGTGTTGCGTATAAGATTAAGTCGTGACTCAAGGGGAGACACATCTAATGATATTCAAACCTTGTATAAAGATTGTGGTCATTGGTGTGAGCCGTGACTCACGGGGAGTAACGGCCACGAGTTTGGTGACCAAGGCATAGATCCGAGGTCGTGGTGTCAATGGGTACGAGCCGTGACTCAAGGGAGCACGGGCTCGAGTTATGGTGAGTCGGGTAGATCAAGTCGAGTCGGGTAATATTGGTTGTCACACGGTAAGGTAATGAGGTTAGAAAACCTACTCGTGTCCATTGCATTTTTGTGTCAAGTTGGGGTCGAGGTTAGAAAATCTAGGTATGCGTGTGTGTGTCGAGTTCGAGTTGGTTTCGCTTGGACTTACGTGGTTTGGTCGTTGGGCGGTTAGCCCATGCGTGGTCTTGCGATGGTAACTTTGGGCTGTAAGCCCAAAGTGAGCCCATGAGTTGTGTAAGTTAGCTTTGGGCCAAAGCCCAACGCACTTGGCCTTTTTCTTCAATTCATTTCCGTACTTAAAAAGTTAATATAATGATTCACTTCCTTTTTCGTCTACTAACTTAATTTATATTTTGTTTTGTCGATGGTGTTTCGGTTGCTATTCGGGTACTTGGGATATGATATGGTCTTGGATACGAATATTGTAACAAAAACCTATGCTTGTCTAATATGGATGCTCGTTATTGGATTTACGGTATTAGCCGAAGCACTTATGGACGATTTTGGACACAAAATAGTCGATAAACCCGACACTAATATATACGCGAATGATAACGACAAATAAATAATTAAAACTTGTAATAATTGTATAAAATTGGTGAAACATAATAAATAAAACTTGTTAACTCAAAAGTCGTAATGGCTTGGAAACGTTTTATAAACGGACATATTATCTCCAAATTTTTACGAAAACTAATTTTAAAACTTAACACATTACGATTTGCAAACGTTATAAAACTCTTCTAATTTCTAAATTATTAACATGATACATTTTTCATCAAATGAATAATTTTTCCAAAACCTCAACGTTTTACAAACTATTTGGGTTATGGGGTAAAACACCGAAACATGTTATCGACGTGTCTTTTTCGTTGTCCTTTATTTAGTCTTTTGTTTTCGTTATTCCTTCTTGTCGTCCTTTTGTTACTCCTATGAGTTATGTTGAGTCTATATATTTCCTAAAAAACACACGAGTTTCGATACTAAACTTTTTACAAACAATTATTCTAGTCATCCACGAAAACTAAAATACGTTAGTTCTTGAAACCATTGTACATTATGCTATTTTGAGATATATTCTGAAACAAACAATGATTATTAGGTTGTGTCGTTCGTGTACCGTTGTGCCTTGCTTCTTGACACTGTTTGCGTTGCCTAAGTTACTATTTATTGCTATCTTCTGAGGTGAGTTTTCGTAGCCCCCTTTTATAATATTTTTCCTTGGGGGAAAATGGTACTCAAATTATATTTTAAACTGTTTTTATGCTGTGATCTACTACTTTTGTGTTTTGGACAATTATGTGCGTTTGATTGCAATATGTGCTTTCCTGTGTGTCTTGTTGTGTGTTCAATTTGTGCCAACTGTTTAACTCCGTTTGGAGCCGAAGCATTGATAGTACTATCGGGATTATTGGAAATCGTGTACACGTGGCATTTGTGAGGTTCAGTTGTTGCATGCATAGTGGTTTCAGTTAGTGCTTATATTTGTATATCATGCTCACTATTGTCCTACTCTAAACTACTCACCGCTTCGTGGGTTAACTCTTAAACCTACGAGCTCACCAACTTTATGTTGACGTTTTCGAGTATCCATTTTCAGGTGTTATTGAAGCTGCCTAGATGGTTGAGTATTGGCATGACTTAGCAAGACCTAGACAAGACCCTCCCAGATTGTATCCCGGGAGTTGCGACTTTATGTAGTAGTTTGACTTTGAGGCGATGTTTGGATTCTAGATTTTGTACTTTCCGGTTGTGGGAATTTACGACTATGATCCATCGTATGTTATGCAATTTAGTATTTCTCTATTTAGACACCTTGTGTTCTTGATCATGAAGTCATACCCCGTAAATGCCTTTCCTCTGCGCCATTTTTGGGTGTGATGATTAATATCGAGCCGAGTTATAGAGAATTAGGTGGTTTAACCTAGACTATAACCTAGGAACCTTTATATAGTTGACATAATAGGACCTACGTGTGTGATTATGTGTTTATTTGCCTTATATTTATTAGTGCCTAGTATTAGACCTTAGGATACCTTTCCTCCTGAATTGAGTCAATTGTTTTTTTCAAACCCCTTAAGTTCTTAAACAACTTGCACCTAAATTTCAAGACATTCTTGTTTGATTGGGTTGCGAAATTTATATGGGTGCAAGTTGTTAATTAACTTAATGGATTTGGGGATTGACTCGAGGATGGAATATAGACTAGATGGTGAAGTGATGATGATAGGAAAATGTGGCATCTTGCTATTCTAAAAGCGCACGCCAGCGTTTTTACAATAACATGATGCGACATAGACTTATGAAATTCATAGATCGTCGACTTAGGATCGCGACATAGAACTAGGGCAGCGACTACGACATAGAACTAGGGCGTGACTACAGCGTAGAAGTAGGACACCACTACCGATCGTCTCTGCATAAACCCCTCCTATATAGCCTTAACCAAATGTCCTCCTTGCGAAAACCGTTCATCCAAGAAGATCGACTCGAGTTAACCAAGGTGATGCAGCCGTAGGGGTGGAAGGACCAGGAGACATGGGGAAGAAATGGTAGCTGCGACAATGGGAACGACAACAACAACGCAAAACCTCGACTTTTCCACGATCATCGCCCAGCGGTGAAGAACTTACTTCCCACTATCATTGCTCGGTATGTGACCACATCAAGAACCCGGGAATAACGGTAGTAGGAACGACAATGTGGAGAATGATAACACCAATGACAACGACGAAATGGAAATAACAACAACACTATCGGAGGATGCTCATACAAGGAATTCACGACTTGCAAACCAATGGACTTGATGGTAGCGGAGGTGTTATCTTTACTCGATGGGTCGAGAAGATGGAGTCGATGATTGACATAAGTGAGTGTGCGAACCACGGAAGGTAAAGTATGCTACATGTTCGTTGGCTGGAAAGGCGTTGACTTGGTGGAACACACAAATCCGGGCCAGAGGAAGAGAAGCTGCCATGGGCATGACTTGGGATGATTTTAAGGCGTTGCTGAAGGAGGAATACTGCCCAAACAATGAAATGCAGAAGATCGAGCATGAGTTCTACAACCCCACTATGTTAGGAGCTGGTCACGCGGCATATACGGATCGATTTCATGAGCTTGCTAAACTAGTACCCCACATGGCCACGCGACATATATGGTTTGGTCCCTGAGATTCGCGGGATGATGAAAGCGACTGAGCCTGCTACTATTCAAAGTGCGATACTGAAATCTGCAACCTTAACAGATGAAATGGTTAGGAATGGGTCATTATCTGAGAGTGGTGACAAGAGGAAGACCGTGAGTGAGCCAAGTAAGCAAGAAGGTGCAAACAGTAACACTAAGAAGGCGAAATGGGAAAAGTTTGTTGCAACAAACTCGGGTAGACAGGGACATGCAGACCTCACCCACAAGTCGTCAAATGTGACTACCATCATCCGAGACCACGCCTTGTCGTGTGTGTTTTAACCGCAACCGCCCGGTCATATTGCGAAGGATTGTCGAGCAATGGCTATCGCAGTGACTCAATCAACGTCATTTACCCAAGGACTGTTATGAGTGCGAGGCCGGATCATTTCGAAACATGTGTCCTAAGTGAATAGGGCACGAGGACGGTCTTGAATAACCCAAATCAAGCCTTAGTGACTAATGGAACAAACTCAAACCGTGGAAGCAATGGCAACCCAGCTCATGGGCAAGCATTTGTGATGAAAGCTGACGAAGGACGCCAGGACCCGAATACTGTACCGGGTATAACCTCCTTAAACGATCATTAAGCTACCATATTGTTTGAATCTGGCGTCGATTATAGATTTGTTTCTACCAAATTCATGCTTATATTAAGTTTGAAAACTAGTGTCCGATACCTTAGCCATGGAATAGATATAGTGTATGACTAAAGAATAGAGACCAATAAGATGCCTCGGATTTTCACCATCTGGTAGCAAGACTCTTGGGTGCTGAGATATCATTCGTTCATTTTTGAGCAACCCCAAACTTTAGCTAAAATTTTCTTTTCCAAAAAAAAAAAAAAAAAAAAGGCTTTTTAGCAACTTTTAACTTAATTTTCATGTCAGTTCTTGTTTGATGAGATGTGAAAATCAAGTTTAAAGTTGCCACTTAGCTTAAAATTTTTTTTAAAAAAAAAATTGTCTAAAAAATGGACGAGGCATTTCATAACACCAAATCGCTCGATAGTCACTATCGAATTGCCCATTTCATTATGCCTAGTAGATCGAGTAGAAGCTCAAAGATACCTCGCGTGATTAAATCTTCCCTGAAGGACGTCGTAAGTACCTAACACGATTTGCCCCTGCTTGACGAATTGAGCCTCACGTAGACTTAATTCTCGAAACGGCACTAATTACAAAATGCGCGATACTTCTCAAAGAAATATTCCCGATCCAAATATCCTCAATTAAGAGTGCACGAGATCGAAAACCCTATGACCGCGTTCAGAACTATATGCGAGCAGATCGATTTTACCTGTTAAGTCCTTTGGTTTGATCAACGCTTTCGTAGTATTCAAGGATATCCAATTAAGCGTGACGCATAAGAGGAGCGTCCGTATCTGTTACATCGGATCGTGATAGTCGGTTCACACCGCGATTTTTGGCAGGCCCCATAGGATTCATTGAGTACAATTAGGTTTGAGTACGACTTACCATTTCTAGGCAGATGATCAGAGTAGGCATGCTATCCGACTTTAGGAGATGTACTTAGGGCACGCACTATTGATTTGATGGAAATCAGGAATATGCATCCCCTTAGTTGGATTTCCTCAACTTATGTGAATCTATGCTTTAGATACCTACTGATTTGTTTATTTGTAAAGTGATCCCAAAATTGAGCCAATTCATTAAAAGCGTTAAGTTTCTTAACTTAATTTCAAGGCTGTTCTTGTTTGATTGGGTTGCGAAATTAAGTTAGAATTCAAGTTGTTACGTAGCTTAAGGACATGCTCAACTTGTTGCACAACTTAACCTCATGACAGTTCTTGTTTGATGAGTTGTGGGTTTAAGCTTAAATTCAAGTTGAGGCTCAACTTAAGCTACCTAATAATTTGCTTAAGGTTTTTGATAGCTTCACTCAAGGACGGGAAACTTGCCTTACTGTGTGGTTATTATGTGGCTTCATTTGTGTGATTGCAAGAGGTTAGGAGGTATTGATAGTACCACTTGGGAAGTAGCACCCGGTACTATTTGGGTTGACACCCACACCCGAGCCTTCTATGTACAACGTAAGCGAAGGGTGAATACTATCCGTCAAGCTCGGGTCCTTAGTCGGTTGAATTTTGAGGACAAAATTCTTTTAACGAGGTAGACTATAACAACCCGTAATTTTTAGACTTGGTTTTACAATAAATTATACCTATTTTCTATTTTCAAACTTTTCTAAACTTATTGGATTTGAAAGCAGAAAACCGACACGCCACGTTAAAGCGCCAAAATCTAATAAGCGTTTTATTAAGCCTTCTTTAAAATTTCGTGGAATACTAGTCGAGTTTACACTCATTTTTCGTGGAAATTTTATTTTAAAAGCAATGGTTTTAATCTCGGGTTCGAAACCGATCGTTCAGAGACTTAGTGGGTCCCACACACTATTATATAAAAGTTTAACAAAATTACACAAACACCCTTTTGCACTAATTACACTACTCGCCCCTATTTTTCCTCTTGGGCAACATTGGCCCCTCCTTGCATATAAAAGAGTTTTTTTAGGGTTTCCACCCATTTTATCACACACCTCACCGGAATCCATTTTTTTCCGGCGCCGCTCCACTTTTACGGCTAAATTCCGGTCACCTCAAAACTTTAGCCGACATGTAGATCGAGAGGGTTACGTCATTTCTGGAAGAGAATAGAACGAGTGGAGCTCGTTTGGTCGTGTTTTGGAGCGTCACAGTCACCCCTCGTTGTACACCACCACCGCGCCATCATCACCACCCTCACCACTCCTCTCTCTTTCGTTGGTAAGGACTCACGCGCCACTCTTTTCATTTTACTTTTTATTTTCAAAACCCTAACCGGTTTTTAATAAACCTAAACGATTTTTATATAAAAGCTAAACTAAAGCTTATGATTTCGAGTCAAACTCGTGTGGATCTAGTGTTTAACGCCTAAAGTCGTTCGAACTCACTCTTGAGTCGCTTGACTCACTTGACTGCATCGAGTCACTCGACTCGTGGTTGTGATTACCATTTTTGTGTTGATTTTTAGTTTTATGTGCATAATCTCGTCCTTGTACCATCATTTTTGGTTATTTGATACTCGTTGATTTTTTTCTGGGTTAGACAAATGGTTTGGGTGTCGTGAGGGTTTGAGTCGTGACTCATGGGAGTCACTGGTTGATGTTCTTGTTATTACTTGAGTCGTGGTAAATAGCCTGGCGTAGTTATTGTTGTATGTTGGTTTCCAGTTTGAACTTAGTGCTTATGATTGGGTATTACCCTCGTAAGAGTTGTTTGAGTTGCATAATTATTGTGATGTTGGTATTGATTTGCTCAAGTCTTTTTGGTTAACAGTTGGTATGTGTTGCGTATAAGATTAAGTCGTGACTCAAGGGGAGACACGGCTAATATTATTCAAACCTTGTATAAAGATTGTGGTCATTGGTGTGAGTCGTGACTCACGGGGAGAATGTGACGAGTTTGGTGACCAGGCATAGAGCCGAGGTCGTGGTGTCAATAGTGCAATGCGTAACTCAAGGGCACGAGGCTCGAGTTATGGTGGTCGGGTAGATCAAGTCGAGTCGGGTAATATTGGTTGTCACACGGTAAGGTAATGAGGTTAGAAAACCTACTCGTGTCCATTGCATTTTTGTGTCAAGTCGGGGTCGAGGTTAGAAAATCTCGTGTGCATGTGTATGTGTCGAGTTCGAGTTGGTTTCGGCTTGGACTTACGTGGTTTGGTCGTTGGGCCAGTTAGCCCATGCGTGGTCTTGCGATGGTAACTTTGGGCCTGTAAGCCCAAAGTGAGCCCATGAGTTGTGTAAGTTAGCTTTGGGCCAAAGCCCAACGCACTTGTCCTTTTTCTTCAATTCATTTCCGTACTTAATAAGTTAATATAATGATTCACTTCCTTTTTCGTCTACTAACTTAATTTATATTTTGTTTTGTCGATGGTGTTTCGGTTGCTATTCGGGTACTTGGGATATGATATGGTCTTGGATACGGATATTGTAACAAAAACCTATGCTTGTCTAATATGGATGCTCGTTATTGGATTTACGGTATTAGCGAAGCACTTATGGACGATTTTGGACACAAAATAGTCGATAAACCGACACTAATATATCTGTGAATGATAACGACAAATAAATAATTAAAACTTGTAATAATTGTATAAAATTGGTGAAACATAATAAATAAAACTTGTTAACTCAAAAGTCGTAATGGCTTGAAGCGTTTTATAAACGGACATATTATCTCCAAATTTTTACGAAAACTAATTTTAAAACTTAACACATTCGATTTGCAAAGCGTTATAAAACTCTTCTAATTTCTAAATTATTAACATGATACATTTTCATCAAATGAATAATTTTCCAAAACCTCAACGTTTAACAAACTATTTGGGTTATGGGGTAAAACACCGAAACATGTTATCGACGTGTCTTTTTCGTTGTCCTTTATTTACTCTTTTCTTTTCGTTATTCCTTCTTGTCGTCCTTTTGTTACTCCTATGAGTTATGTTGAGTCTATATATTTCCTAAAAACCACACGAGTTTCAATACTAAACTTTTTACAAACAATTATTCTAGTCATCCACGAAAACTAAAATACGTTAGTTCTTGAAACCATTGTACATTATGCTATCTTGAGATATATTCTGAAACAAACAATGATTATTAGGTTGTGCCGTTCGTGTACCGTTGTGCCTTGCTTCTTGACACTGTTTGCATTGCCTAAGTTACTATTTATTGCTATCTTCTGAGGTGAGTTTTCGTAGCCCCTTTTTATAATATTTTCCTTGGGGAAAATGGTACTCAAATTATATTTTAAAGCTTTTTTATCTTTGTGATCTACTACTTTTGTGTTTTGGACAATTATGTGCGTTTGATTGCAATATGTGCTTTCATGTGATCTTGTTGTGTGTTCATTTGTGTATTTGTTTAACTCCGTTTGGGCGAAGCATTGATAGTACTATCGGGATTATTGGAAATCGTGTACACGTGGCATTTGTGAGGTTCGGTTGTTGCATGCATAGTGGTTTCGATTAGTGCTTATATTTGTATATCATGCTCACTATTGTCCTACTCTAAACTACTCGCGACTTGGTGGGTTAACTCTTAAACCTACGAGCTCACCAACTTTATGTTGGCGTTTCAGTATCCATTTTCGGTGTTATTGAAGTTGCCTAGAAGGTTGAGTATTGGCATGACTTATGAAGACCTAGACAAGACCCTCCGAGATTGTATCCAGGAGTTGCGGCCTTATGTAGTAGTTTGACTTTGAGGCGATGTTTGGATTCTAGATTTTGTACTTTCCGGTTGTGGGAATTTCGACTATGATCCATCGTATGTTATGCAATTTAGTATTTCTCTTTAGACACCTTGTGTTCTTGATCATGAAGTCATACCCGTAAATGCCTTTCCGCTGCGCCATTTTTGGGGTGTGACACTTCACCTGAGTTACCTAAAAATAATTCTTTTAGCTCCGTTAACCCTCAACAAGTAGCTACTTCTACTCCAAGCACCTCTAGGATTAGTTCGAAAATAGTGTCATAAGCAAGCATTAAAACCGAGAATTCATATAATATGAATGACTTGTGGAAGAACTATTATCTAGAAGAAGCTAGGAAAAAGGCACATATTCGAAAAGACGGAATTTTAGGTGCAAGACCTAGGGTGATGAAGTCTATGAGATTTCAAGGCACTGCTAGTAGTAGTAAACCATTACTTAGGAACACTCATAAGACTAGGGGTTGGCTTGCATCTAAGAGTAGTTATATGAAGAAGAATGCTAAGCATGTTGAAAATGAAACTAGAAATTCTGAGTCTTTTCCGAATAAGAAACATTTTCCTCATTCACATGCTAAGGTACAATCCATTAAGGCTACTAACATGGCTAAGGTTCAACATGTTATGATGCAAAACAAACCTAAAACTTCGCCTAGATGGATCCTAACTTCTAAATCTTTGGAGTCTAGGAATAACGATAAGTCTTCCACTGTGAACAAGAATATCAACAATCCTAGACCTTGCCATAAGTGGATACCGTCTGGTAGAATGTTAAAGGATGTTCGACTTAGGTGGATACCTACCGGAAAGCTTCTTACTGATGGCAAAATCAAGGTTGACCGTGAAACCCCAAAGGGTTTGGATACTAATGTTACTAACCAATATATATGCAATCAAGCTTGTAATGTTAATGCGGTAGTCCTTACTCGATTCAGATACTTGATCCTTCAATACATGGGTGGCTTATAGTATGAATAACAAATGGATTGATATCTCATAACTCATGGGTCCAAGTAACTCAACCTTGATATTCAAATCGGCTATGACGTCTGCTCACATCGATTCGCATCGTACTTCATCATTATGGCGTCTGCAGATAACACTTGAGCCCGTTCCTCAAAGAAAAGAAAGGTGTGCGCTTGATTGCACTTTATCTTCAAAAGAAGAGAAATCTTCATGTTTATGACCATTATCATCGACATTCTTCATCAACAAGCTTCATGTTTTCCCAACGCTCTTTCAACCCTCAAGTGGATCTACGTTCATTGGTGTATACTCTTATTCACTTGTTCGAATAAAAATGGTAACTTCGGATGCAATTTTTGAGGGGGAGAAGAGTGAATATACTACATGTTGATGGATGCTTGAATTATGGTCATACGACTCTCCAATGCCTAATGCTTCACTTACTAAGGATAAATGGGATTCATTGTTTGGGATTCATTGTTTTAAGATATGTTTGATGAGTACTTCCAACCTCTAACGAATGTTGTTCATCCAGGTCCTGAAGCTCCTTCTCCAGTTCCTGCTGACTCAACTGGTTCTCCATCTAAGAAGTACAACTCATACTACTCGAGAAACCCAATCTCCAGTAATTCCTCGAGGCGTTGATAATGACTATCGTAATATTGCAGTTGCACTGTTGAATAATGATCCACTCTTTGGTATTCCTTTGCCAAATCTTCACGGATTATTATTCATGAATAATGATCCGCTCTTTGGTATTCCTTTGCCAAATCTTCACAGATTATTGTTCCTCTCAATGTGCATGCTATAAATCAACCATATGAACATTAAGGAAAATGACTACCTCATCTGCTCGAAAACATTATTGGTTAATCTTCCAGATCAGTCTCTACATGTATACCTTTAGGAAGAATGCATTGATGTAGAGGAATCATTTGTTCCGGTTCATTCAGTGGGTCAATGTACATCCGGTTGTATGTTTATTCACGTGGTGGGCATTTGACACAAGTTGATTACTTTAGAGTTAATCATTTATCACTTATTTGAGATTGAAGTTGACGTTCACAAAGGCATGTTCTTATTAGATAACTTGCTCGGGCTTAACAATTTGAGTTGAAGACTTGTTTTATCTAGTTACCAGCAGTAGTTTTGGATGGTTGAAGACCTGGTTAACTATCACTTTAAGGAGTTACGTTTTTTTACTCAGTGACACACGCAAATGTCGTTGTGGATAATCGCAAGAGGTGTTAATGTCTCATGCTTTGGTTGAGTATAGAGTATTTAGAGATTTGCTTGGAGCATAAATTCTCCACACCGTTCTTCCAACATTAGTGCAAGATTAAGACACAAATTCGGGGAACTCTACTTTAGTTTCAAGTTTGGTATATCGGGTTTGCTTCATCAGTGGTTACTTCAAATTGTCCACATCTGGGTTGGTTAAGGTAGTCAGAGAGAGTTTCTGTAGCAGTTGATTCTCACAAGATACATTTAAGCTCATTGTGTTCTTCTCAAAAGATTTCAAGGATATGAGTGTATTATGTCTTGCTGATTATGAGGTATCAAAACCAGCAAGGGGGAACGAGACATACATCTAATCGCACAATGAATACATGAGATGAACTTAATACTTCTTCTATATTGAAGTTATTCCGGGGAGACAAATGTCATAACCGTAGAGAAACCCAGTGTTTAATTCGTGGCGTTTGGTGTTATCATTCCAACTATTTAGGGGAAGGATGCATCATTCCAAGTATTTGGGGGAAGGATGTATCATTCCAACTATTTGGGGGAAGGATGTATTATTCCAAGTATTTGGGGGAAGGATGTATCATTCCAACTATTAGGGGGAAGGATGTATTATTCCAACTATTTAGAGTAAGTGGTCTCTTGACCCTTTTGGTATGTGTTAACTCAGCTCTCAGTGGGAAGAAAAATGAGAAGAATATTTGGAGCGTGAGATGATATTGCTTATCAACATCTTCAATATGGCTTATGATAAAGTGCTTCCGGTTATTGCTTCATGTACACAATGTTATGATGTTTCTGATGAGATCGCAACCATCAGGGGAGAGATATGTGTACATCAGGGACGCACAACATGTTCACATGATCGAGCTTATTCAGTTATTCCAGAGTTGATATCCGCAGATATGATCAGTGATTCAACATGTCACTTGTATGTTATCGTCTCTACTCTTGTTGGGTACATGTGTACATTATGGGCTGATTGGTTATATGAAATAAGCTGGAATGCATTTGGTGAAATGAAGATGTTGACATATTGTTCTCCGAATAGACAACTGCTCAAACTCGAAGAGTAATGTGTACATCGGGACGCACAACATGTTCACGTGATAGAGCTTAATCATGTATTCCGGTTTGATAACCGCAAAGATGATCAATGTTTAAACTTGTTACTTGATGTTCTCGTGTTCTTGGGGTGTTGAGCTTCATTCAATAAAATTTGTTTCTCTTCACATTCTACTTCTTGGGAAAATGGTATTTATTCGAAGATTGTCGGTTCGGGGGGGGGGAAGCTACCAAAGTCTCACTTTCTGTAGGCTCAATTTCTGACGTCCATTCAAGAGTCTCGAAAGTTTTGGTGGTGAAAGTTTAAGAAATGATGACTTCTATCTTCTACTAAGTGCTGAACAATATCCTTATCTCGGTACTCGTATCATCATCTTCTTAAACTATATCATCTTATTTGTATATATTTATCAAAAAGAAAATAGAAAAATATAAAATTTTCAAAAATCCATAAAAATCGAGAAAAAAATTTTGTTTTTCTCAAGACATGTTTCTGGTATCGATAACATCTACGGTCTTAGAAATGTCATTCAATGATGGCACGGGACCATAGATGAAGTTTGAGCAGGAGGTGTAAATATTTTTTTCAAAACATGTCTCTAAATAGGGCTTGCAGTTATTTCTGACTGTAACCCGTGCTTAAACTATGGTTTGCTATTATTTCGGATAGCAACCCGCTCTTCAAGGAAGGAAAGTCTTTGCGCTAAACCAATTTTCAAAAAATTTCGAGCACTTATCCTAAAACAATATGAGGAAAGTATGTCGAAGGACTGCTGTTCCTACTCAAATATTTTTCCTTCTAAAATTCTTCAGAAAAATATTTGTTTTAAGAAAATTGTGGAAAATGAGTTGCTTAAAAATCAATCAGTATAAGAATTTTCATAAATTTGCAAAACCCAATCAATGACTTTAGATTGGTTAAAACTTCTTATGAAATGAGTCATTGATTGAGGGGGAGAATGTTTTCAAATTTACATCATCTAACGGGCTTTCTTAATCATCCTACGTGCTTATCAGAAAACGATATTTGCCTATGTTGAAGGACTAGGAATTTAGGATATGATTGTTAGGATTAGATGATTAGGGTTTGATGAAAACATTATTCCCATACCTTTATCTGATTTTATTGAATAGTCGATTGTTGTTTGGGTGTTGTCGACCACCATATATCTGTATGTATGTCCACTAACATATGCATATAAGATGGTTGATAAGAATGTTCCCGATCCGGATCCCACAAATGAAGATGATTGGATGTCGAATGGAAAGGGCAACTATTTCTTGGGTCGGCAAAAGAAGAAACGAAGCTTAATTGGATCTCTATGGATAGTTGGCACGATAGATGCAACTTAAGAGGTCTCACTGCATCAACTGAAGCAGATGGTTTTCTTCAAGCCCTACAGCAACAACTGGAGCAGCTTGTGTTTTTCTCCACCTAACGTATCTTTGTGCAAGACAAGTAGTGGATGATACCATCTTTTTAAACAATTTTAAAATATTGTTTTTGAAAATGGAAAATTATTGTTTTGAAAATAAACTGAACTTAAACTTTGGAAATCAACCGGACTTCACTTTATCAAAACTTAAGTCACTCAATCAACGACTACGGTCATGGATTGAGGGGGAGAGTGATTTCAAATAAAATATTGATTTTCAAACAATATTTCTTCATAAAAGTCCGTTTGTACGTAATAAAGTGGTGATCTAAAGATTTAATGTTATGTCATGGTATGATTTTCTTTAAAACTCAAAGATCTTTCAAAATAATTTTTTTTTGTTCTTGTTTGATTGTGAAATTATTTTATTTTACTTAAAGATCTCGTAAAACTATCATACCTGACACTAACAATCTTTAATGTCTAAAATTGATACTTATCAGTCTATTTCAAAATTAAATCATACCACGTGTTTCCCCAAAATCTATTAAATAATTTAAATCAATTGGGATCACAAATCTCAAAAGGTTTGAAATTTTTGATCGGGGGAGAGATCGTGATTTAAATCTCAAATCTGCTTAAATGATAATTGTTTTAGTCCTTTAAATGGCACTCCTGCCTCCATGTGCCAAACGATTTCAAATACACGATGCACATGTTGAGGAGGAGCATTTATCCAAAAACCAGAAGAGCTTTTAAATCAGGCACATTTTCTCTCGTGTTTTCTAAACCTTATTAAATCACTTGGGATCCAAAATTTCAAAGGGTTTGATATTTTTGATCGGGGGAGAATTTGTGATTTAATAATGATTTTGATAAAAGGTGATCGTTTTGATTCAATCGTGCAAGCTGCTCTCGCATATGTGCTAAACGCTTTAGAATCTTGAAGCACATATTGAGGGGGAGCATTTCAAAAGAAAATAAACTATCAAGGTACAAAGATCTCTATGTTTCAACATAAAGTACTTTGATTGATTTTCTAATGGTTTTCTGTATGGCAATGTGATCGTCAAAGTACTTCAAAGAACTCTTTCCTCTATGTGTTAAATGATTTCAAATAACCAACACACATTTTGAGGGGGAGAATTTACCAAGAAATTCAAATGGCCTTTTCTACGGAAATTGTGATCAAGAAATTATTTCAAAGAACTCTTGCCTCCATGTGCTAAAAAATTTCAAAACCATATGCACATGTTGAGGGGGAGCATTTCTAAATGATCAAAAACAATTTAGGTACCAAATGCTTTGATATTATATCACAAGTACCTTGATTGATTTTCCAATTGGTTTCAAGAAGGAAAGAATTGTACCAAAAGACCGACCATTTAACTTTATGCATGGTGTTATAAGGATGGTAAGGTTAGGTATTAGTTCCCACGATCCCGCCAGAACCGGAGGGATCTACCCAGGGACAATCCACTAGATAGTGTGGAAGTCCTTAGGTATGATGAAAAAGGAGAAAAATGAGAATACGGGAAGAGTGCGGATGAGACGAGCTAATCTGGAATAAACCCAACAAGGTTCTAGTTATGAAGTCTCGGTAAGCAATGAAGGGTTGAAGAATGAAAAAGAATTGAATGTGAAAAGGGTGAAAAGAAATAGGCCTCCATTAATTCAACCTTAGGGCGTAAACCGGGTTCAATACATATGCTCTTGGTGGTTACTAAGGTAACACTGGTATCGAAGACAAGACGTCATGGACCCGGTGGACGCATCGCACCTAACTTCCCAAGCTACTCAAGTTCCTCTTAAAGGACTTGTATCATTCTCACGGGAACCTACATAATCTATCAACTTTCTCTTAAAGATTATAGATATTGAAGAAGGAGACCCTCTCCCTAGTCTCCGACATAGGAAACCGAATGTGCACAATTGAGTCTAGAGCCAAGAGATCATCCACAATATCTCATTAGGACACAAAATTAATGAAGACTTGTTGTTTCACACAATGTGGAAAGTAAATATATATTGAGAGTCCTACGCATTATCCTTGTGGTATTGCCAGAACATCCGAGTGATATGTAAAAGTATTCACGATGAAGATGGAAATCCTTCTAGAGCCAATATCAAACAAGCTCTTGGTGGGTGACGTGTGAGATCTTTTCTAAAGATCAAGCTTGTGACAACTGGATAGAAACGATGGGGCGATTCATTCTTGAATCAACCTTGGTCCAGAAATGGATTGACGGATACCTTTGAAAAACCGGTCGGTGTGCTCAACAACTCTTTTCTCTAGCACATCGGCTGTGTATTATGTTTTCAAAATAAAAGGTATTTATGATTGAAAATTGATTTCTCTTATAAAACCTTCGTCGTATTGCCAAAACTCTTTCTTCAAGCAGTATGTGATTGTTTTCAAATAATTTTTTAATCAATCAGTAAATCTCAATTTGCTGGTTCACTCACTCCGTGTTGTCTTCTTTGAGACGTTCCGGTTTGAGAACGGCTAGCTCATCTGCGAAACCCTGTCAAGGAGATTATTCAAATTATACGATCACGGCGGACTTGTCTTGATCAACGGGGAACCGTGGGCCGTGCACCTCAATTCAACGAAAGTGATCAAAGAAACATTCGTGCGCTTTATTGCTAACTATTGTATGCAAGTACACCCGACGGTTGCAACTGATCAGAATTGAGGAGTTAATCCATAGCCGCATGCTCACACAACACATTCATTTCTAAAGAAATCATGATAAGTGCATTAACGACTCTGATATTTTCACTCCATGCTTCTGCTACGCTGCTGCAAATATCATGAATCAACAAAAGCTTCCGCAACTCTGATGAGAAGATATCATGATCCAAAATGTGAGCATGTCGGTTCGAAAGTCACAACTTCACATAATGGCGACACTACAATGGATGAGCCAGAGATTTGATGTGGATGATGATCTCTACCGTGGCTTAATGAATCACCAAACGTGGATCAGCACAAAGACCTCCACTAAAAGTACAAAGCAGTTTGACTTTGAAGAATCACTGCTAAAGCACAAAGACTGTGGACATTGAAGAATTGAAGTCTACGAGCTCGAGCATAAAGACAAACATAGATTTCTTGGATTCAAAATGTAAATCATGGGGTGACCTCCGTTAGGGGGAGATTGTTAGGAATTGAAAATTCCATAAGGAAGTGTCGGTTACCCCAATTATTGTTTAGCATATCTTAACTCGTAGACTTTACGTTATTTAGTAGTTATTAGCTTAGTTATTAGTTTAATTAACACCGTGGAGGAAGGACGGGTCTTTACCCACTGTATGCCTGGTCCACAGTCCGAAGGAGGATGTGTAGTATGTAACTTTAAATACCTTCTACCTCCCAAGGTAGATGTGACAACCCGAACTTTCAGGTCATTTCTCGACACAATTTATGCCTTACAATTTCAACATTTATCGTAAACTTGGTTTACTTGTTCCAAATTCGCGTAACCTTAAAGGTTTAGCGGCGAATTCATGATTATAACATCACGTACATTTCATATGGACTAAGATTAGTCTACATTTCATTCACATCATTTGCATCATATTAGTTCATTCATGGCATTTCATTTCACATTTATCGCGTAATTTTTATATTTAATAAACGTTATCGCGTGAGTTATTATTTTGAATATTTAATCCATTACTTTCAAAAATGATCCCGATGTATTTTTAAACTTACATTTAGTTTATAAAAACTATATTTTTAGTTTTCCTAGTGTTTCAAATTTATTTGGTACATTAATCGTTAAAGTTATATTATTACGACGTTTTCTTAAAAATTATACGATAATTATTTTATCCCCCAAATTTCACAAGGAATGTATTTTTACAATTTTTATTATCTCATTACATTCTATTTTGACCTATTAAAAACTTACTTGTACCAAAAATTTCCATTTACCTTCACTTATACCTTTACCTACACCATTTACTTATACTTTATATCAAATATTTACACAAAATATATATATACATTTTATAATAAAAAAGTTATTTTGTTAATCCTCCCCTTGGCGACAAGGGAGGGTGGCATTAATAGTTTGGTATGGTAGTTGATTATATTGATTTTACACTTATACATAAAGTCTTACTACATTATTTGCTTCACTCATTCACTTCACAAAATCATTTTACCAAGTGTTAGCAAGTATTTTTCTCTCCTTGTTTTCTTCCTTATAACCGGTCATCAAGAGAAGCTCAAAGGGATCAAAAATTTTCAAGTCCAAGTGTTTTATCAATCTAGTTTATACTCTTTATTAGGTTTTGAAATAAAACCAAGAGTGTTTAGGATTAACCTTGTTACTTGCACCTCATCATATTCACTTGTAAGCATGTTTCTTTCATTTTTCATGTTTCCTTTTCATTTCATATGAATCTTTTCATTTTTGGAGCAACATGCAAGACATATGTGATTTATACCATTTTTACATGATTTTAGAGTATATATATATATTTGGTCATCCTTTTTAGAGTATATATATATATTTGGTCATCCTATAAATATTCCCTTGGTATACTTTGGTCTTGATGATGTCTAGGAACCCATGACACCCTAAGAAGGTGTATGGTAGGATTAGATTAGCTTTGGAGTTGATTTGAAGGGATTAGAATAGGTTTTGTCCGAGAAAACTATTTTCGATACGTATAAAATAGGTTCTGTCTTTATTTTGATTTTCTGAAAACCGACAGTAGGCACGACTTTTGGCCTTGATATTTAGAAAATATACTTTAAAACGAATCCGTGGCAGCTTGAACGGATAAAACGGAGTTATAACGAAGAAGTTATGGATTTTACAAGTTTGACGACGAAATATAGTTTGAAATTTCAACATCTTTGTTTTTAATTTGTCCGAGTCAAAATGAGCCTTAAGCTTCACAAATTATTTCGACTTGTCAAAAATATATTAGTTTACTTCGATCTGAAGCTAAGGACGTATTATCGTAGAAAGCGGTTTGAAACGACAAAGATATGCACGTTTTATAAAATTGCCGTAACTATTATTTTTACGAAAAACTATATTATTTCTACGATACAAGTGTTACGGTAGTCATAGCGTCCATGTTGAGGGCTGTTTTTAACCATGATGCAAAACTTTTTGGAACGAATTGTCTTCTAATAAAATCAAGTTCACCGAGTATATTTTTCAAAACGACAAGCCGTTTGTATAGCGGAGTTATAGTAAATTAATTACGGTTGCTCAAACTTGGCCGAAACTCACTTTTTATACCACAATTAGCCAAAATCACTATCTTTAACCCTTATTATCTTTATGTTCGAGACCTTTTGGACGAAAACTCCTGAACTGAAACTTCTAGATATCGATACAAACTTTCCAAAACCGTCGAGTTCGGTTCTCTAACGTTCGGCGTACACCATTCGACTAGTTTTTCGAAGCCATTTTGTTACTTTTATAAAAAATTCCGGCGACATTGTTTCTGACGAAAAGTGAAAATTTCACCATAAATCATTATAAAACCATTGTAGGATGACATTTTGGCGTAAATACTTGTAAAGTGATTTTGAATGGTCAAGGCGTCAAAAGAGTATTTTCGACGATAAGTAATATTTTCAAAACTCATAAATGGTATAAATAACATACGAAATGCATGCATAACATTACATTGCAACTCATTACATATCATATCATTCGTAATAGGTCCAGATTGAAACATCACGCTATACCTCGGTGTACTACTCTTGTCATCATACCAGTTTATCAAGTGAGTTCATAGCCCACTTTTACTCTTTTAACTTTTACAAACTCTTGGGGAGATACATGCTACATTTTAATCGAACACAAATGCTTTGAACTGTATGCTATATCCGAATGTTTTATTGTCACTAAGTATTTGCCATGTTCAAGTCCCTACATCATGAACCATTAGTCACTTGCGTAGTGGCGAATATTGTGAATAGGCCTATTGAATTAACACTCCGCTCCTATTGACCAATTTAGGGAAATCGGCGCACTATATTTGAATCATTAAGGTAAATTGGCAAATTACCTATTAGAGTGGCGATGAAACGATGATTACCAATTTTTATTGGTGCGATGTTTACGCTTTGGTGTCATGAACTTAGTGAAATAAATACGATTTTGTTTTTAACGATGAGTGTGAAACCATTTAACTCACACTACGATAATTGTGTTCAAACGAATTACTTAAACCTATGGATTTCACTCAACCTTTGTGTTGACCTTTTAGCATGTTTATTCTCGGTATCTAAGGCATTATCATCATGGCATGGTTAAGGAACCACCTTTTGAGTCGCAATATCGACTTACATCATTGTACATTATGGCACTTTCTTTTAAAACCATCGTTTGGACTTGTAATATATTTATATTTCCGCAAACTTTGTAAACCTTTTGGGACCTATGTTGTAACTCGATTATTTTATTAAATCAACGATGTATTTTCCAAACGACACTTTAGGTCGTTCAATATAACTGTGATTGTGATGCTATGACAACAATCCCGAAATTCCATTCATTGCAAAATGTAATTTGGGGTGGACGGTAGAGGTTGGACCTTTCACTCAATCTAACCTTCTTTCTTTTGTTTACTTTCTCTCTCTAGAAAGGCTCCCATCTTCCACTTTCTCTCTCTAAAACTCTATCTCATTCGATCCATACTAGTGTTTGTTATGTGTTTATAAAAATCAATATATTACACAATCTTCAACTTTTCAAAACATTGATCAAGTCCAAACAGTAATCGAACTTGATCCCAGCTAATACTTTAGTCAACATATCTGCGAGATTCTTAGAAGTATGGATCTTCTGGATTCTGACTCCACCTTCTTCCAGTATCTCTCGTATGAATTGCACTCTGACTGTCAGAATGCATCGTGACAAATTTTTGATTGATTCCAAGTTCACCGAGCAACCCTTGAAGCCAAATTGCCTCCTTTAGTTGACAAAGCATTAGTTGACTGTAAGGTAGACTTCCAACTAATTGGATCTTTTGCCAGAGTAAAAACATAGCCTGTAGTAGATCTTCGCTTGTCTAAATCTCCAACATAGTCAGAATCGCAATATCCTGCTACCCACTGACTACTTACATGTTCGAATACTAACCCTACATCGACCGTGTTATGGATATACCGTAATATCCATTTAACAGCTTGCCAATGTCCTTTTCCCGGGTTATGCATATACCTGCTCAACATACCAACAACATGACAAATATCTGGTTGAGTACATTGATAAGGATTTAAAACGTATACTTTTAAGGGGTCATTTAAGCCCTTAATCGCCCACTTTTATATCCGTTACTGCTTAATTTTTTTCCTTTTCACTTTTTAGGTCTCTTGAAGGCAAAATCTTGGAATGATGCTTATTTGGAAGAAAAGGAGTGAATATGTGAAGAAAATGGCTAAAGTCAAGATCAAGACACTCAAGCTGCTGGAAATGCACCCGACGGCGTCACAATCATAGGGCGACACCGTCCCTAAATTTGTAACGACTCATGAGTGAAATTGCTATGTTACACTTGACGGCGTCAGGCTTTGAAGAGTAGGGCGTCACGAAGACTTTTCTCCTCAGATGACCTAGATCCAGATTCAGACGACGTCATGACTAAAGACTGACGGCGTCACAACGACAACGTGACACCGTCCCAAAGTTGACTTGGCCAAGACGAAACCCTAATGGAGGCGATCTGACGGCGTCACAATTAAAAGGTGGCGCCGTCGCGTTGTAACTCTATATATAAATTGAATTTTCGAGACTTTTAGAAGTACACTTGTGGAGTAAAACCTAAAATGGTTGTAGTCCGTCTTGGACGATATTTAGGTTCTAATACCCTATTTTACATCGAGATAAGTAATTCATTCCCTAGATTTCATTATGTCTTCGATTGAATGTGTGTATGCTTGCATGTTTAACATGTCCGGCTAATTTACTTGTGTGTTTGCTTAGATCTATGAAACCTAGTTATTAAATATTAATTGGTTGTCTCTTATCTTAATTGTAATTGGCTTAGGAGTGGATGAAGCATCGTTGTGTTTTTAATGCTTGATTAATCTTTGTTGAACATTAGTTTATAGTTACTAGTGGAATTGTAGGCTAAATATCCAAAGATAACCTTAGTGTTAAGTTTATGAATCCAAGAGATTTCGTAGTCATTAACCTTAGGTAGCTTCAAAGAGTTAGGGATAAAAGCACACCCTACGACTTTAGAAAACACAACGTGTTAAGAATAAGGACGTGACAATTCAACCATCAATAAAAGATAACTAGGGAGTAATAGTATCTAGGTAGACACATCTTTAATCATCATACGAGCACACTTCAATAGACATAGACTACCCCTTAGATTAGATAATTAGAATAGCAGAGTAATTGGTAGAAGTACCACCCCCCAAATCCAAACCCCGAGATCGTACCTTTAATTTTCTAATAAAAATAAAAAGATAAAAAATAATCTTCCTCAACCTCAACCTTAGCGTACTAATTTCTCACTAGCATTCCTATTCCCCTAGAGAACGATATCAATCCCCGAGGCTTACCCTAATACTACACTACAATGATTAGGTTCACTGCCTAGGTGGTTGAAAAACTTGCTCGAAGAAAAGGAAGTTTCCTTTGACCCCGAACGCGTTGTACGCGTATCATACATATCATAGCATACATTAAGCTACCGAAAACATTTGCATAAGGCACTTTCTCCATGTATGCCCTCTCTGCATCATTTTTCATTAACATGGCAACACTGATCTTAAACAAAGAAGCGAGTGGAGTACTAACTCGTTTTGTTTGCTTGTCGAACCTAAAACGCTTTAGAATCCTTCTCAGATATTGTTTTCGAGTCAAACAGAGCTTCCTCGATTTTTTGTCTTTGACTATCTCCTTGCCGAGAATCATCTTTGCTTCACCGACATCCTTCATCTCAAATTTGCTTTCAACCGAGTCTTTAACTTTTCAATCTCGTCTAGACTTAGAGAAGCTATCAACATATCATCAACATATAAAAGAAGATATACGAAGGACCCATCTTGTAGCTTTTTCAAATAGACACAATGGTCACAGTTTCTTCTTGTGTACTTCGACTACATCATAAACTCTCAAATCGTTTGTACCACTGCCTTGGGGATTGCTTCAATCCGTACAACAATTTATGAAGCTTACATACTTCATGCTCTTTTCCAGCAACTTTGAATCCTTTTGGCTGAACCATATAGATTTCCTCTTCCAAGTCTCCATGTAGAAATGCACTCTTCACATCCATTTGAACTAGTTCCAAATCCAATTATGCTACCAAAGCCAACAAAATCCTAATAGAAGAATGCTTTACCACTGGAGAAAAAACTTCGTTATAATCAATCCCTCTTTCTGAGCGTAGCCTTTAGCTACCAATCTTGCTTTGTAGTGAACATCATCCTGCCTTGGAAAGCTTTCTTTCTTTGCATACACCCATTTGCATCCAATTGCCTTATTCCATTTTGGGAGTTTGGTTAACTCCCATGTCCGATTCTTCTCAAGAGACTTCATTTCCTCACTCATGGCAATCCTCCACTTCTCGCTCTCTGAGTCTCGAACCACATAAGAGTAAGTAGTAGGAACATCATCAGCTGCAATTGAAGATGCACAAGACACCGTATCATTAAGGCGAGCAAGCCTTTTAGTGTTTCTTTTGGGCTTGCCTGTAGTAATTGATTCATATTGTTGCTGTGGAGGTTCTTCGTTTTGAACCTCTGTTGGAATCACTCCTAAACTGTATTTCAAGTATTTATATTTCATATGTAATAGGTAGCTTTATTATGGCCTTTATGTTTGTTTAAGGTCTAGCTTATGTAGAAGGCCCATAAGCTTAGGCCCAAGCCCATATAAGAAAGGATGGGAACTAGGAGTGTTGCCCTAGCTTCCCTCCTATAAATACTCTTGTAAACCCTCATTTGAGGGTTGGTTGTTCAAGTTTTCTTTCATTCATACTCACGCCTAACCTTTCTTTATTTCTTACGCGTATGTGTGTTTGTATACTTGTTCAATCGCCTTCATCTCTTTCTCTATAACTTGTGTTTGTAAATCTAGTGACCTAACAGTGGTATCAATCGCCTACTAGTTGGGTGAATCGTGTTTGTTTTTGAAGTGGGTTTCGGTCCTACGCCTAAAACGCATTTGATACTTTGGTTCGCTTAAAACTTGTTTTTACACTTTTAATCCAAGATTCTTGTACTTTCAATGTTTTAAGGTGTTAAAATCGTG